>APFE031504178.1:0-46755 GCA_000404065.3 Pinus taeda | reverse complement strand
AAGTTAGTGGAGAAGAAGAATTCTTCTTCACTAGCTTCATTTCAAAGTTATTATGGAAAATCTTAATGAACTCCTCTCTTGAAATTGGTTTTTGATATATCTTCAACCGATGACCATTCACAAGAAGAGGTATTTTTCTTCCATCTATTGTCCTTATCCTTACTTCTCTGTTATTAAAGACTTCTTCAATCTCATATGGCCCAAGCTAATGAGTCTGAAACTTCCCTTGAAAATATTTGAATTCTGAATCGAACAAAAGTGCCCAATCTCCTACTTGAAACTTCTTCTTCTTTATATATTTATCATGCCATTTAGCCCTTTGCTGTTGGACTATACTGGTTCTTTGAACTTCATCTTGCCTGATTTCATCAAGCTCATTGAGTTACTCCAATCTATGTTTATGTGCCTCTGATAAATCCAGTCCCAATTGGGTTGCCATCTTGAAGGTCTTGATTTGAAAATCTATAGGGAACATGACTTGTTTCCCATAAACAAGTTCATAGGGTGTGGGTCCCGTTGTGTTCCTCCATGTAGTTCTATAGGCCCATAAAGCTTCAGGAAGCCTTTCTGCCCAATCTCTTCTATGTAGATGCACAGTCCTAGTGAGAATTCCTCCAATCACCTTATTTGTAGATTCAACTTGACCATTTGCTTGTGGATGATAGGGGGTAGATTTCCTATGTTTGATCTTGTAATCTTCCACAAGACTTTTCACCATTTTAGATGTAAATTGAGATCCCTGATCTGTCACAATTTCTCTTGGAACACTAAAACGAGTGAAGATGTCCTCAAAAAGAAAATTAACTACAGATTTTTCATTAGAAAAAGGTAATGCTTTAGCCTCTACCCATTTAGTGACATAATCAATGCACACCAATATATACTTCTTTTGCTTAGATGGGGGATTAATTGGTTCAACAAAATCCAAGGCCCATTTTTCAAAAGGTTCAATGAGTACCTGAATTTGTAGTGGCATTTCATTTGAAGAAGCAGGTTTTCCTACCCTTGGCAGCTGTCACACCTCTTGACATATTCTTTGGCATCTTTGAAGATGGATGGCCAATAATATCCTAAAGAAAGGATTTTATAGGCTGTCCTCTTGTCAACAAAGTGTCCACCACACGGTTCATCATGAAACGCCTTAAGAATCTCAACCATTTCATCTTTCCTAACACATCTTCTGATCATGAGATTTGGACCTGTTTTATACAATTCACTAGTGATCCATGAGTATCTTGCACTTATTTGAATGATTTTTCTTTTCTCTCTAGGAAAAAAATGTGAAGGCAATTTCCCTGTGACTAAGTAATTGGCAATATCTGCAAACCAAGGGGTCTGAGTAGTCACTGCAAAAAGATATTCATTAGGAAACTTATCTTCAACCGGAGTGTCATCTTTGATATTTTGAATTCTAGACAAGAAATCAACAACTGTGTTTTTTTTTCCAGGTCTATCCAGCACAATAATATTGAATTCTTGTAAGAGTAATAGCCATCTTGTAACTCTGCCATTAGTAATAGGTTTATTCATTAAGTATCTAATTGCAGAGTGATCTGTATGAACAAAGGTTTCATAGCCTGTTATATAATGTCTGAACTTGTTGATGGCATGAACAACAACTAAAAATTCATTTTCAGTTACAGTATAATTTAACTCAGTGGGAGTCAAATTCTTACTTGTATAGTAGATGGCATAGGGAATCAAATTTTTTTGTCCTAATACAGCTCCCAGAGCTATATCTGAAGCATCTGTTGAAATGTGAAAAGGTAGTTTCCAATTTGGACCTCTCAAGGTGGGTGCTTCAGAAATTTTTGCTTTTAAAGTCTCAAATGCTAACTGGCAATTAGGATTCCAATTGAATTCACAATCCTTGTTGAGTAATTTGAAGAGTGGGGATGCTATTTTAGTGAAAAGTTCTATAAATCATCCACAGTATCTTGTAAATCCTAGAAAACTTCTAACATCCTTTTGACAATTTGGAATTGATAATTTAGAGATGACTTCAGCTTTAGATTTATCAACTTTAATTCCATCTCCTGAAACGTGATGTCCTAAAACAATCCCTTCTGTATACATCATAAAACATTTTTCATGGCTTAGTGAAAGGTTTGTTTCCTTACATCTTTTAAGAACTTTTTTCCATTTTTTCCAAAGCTTCTTCAAATGTATTCCCATAGACTGTCAAGTCATCGATATATACCTCTACACAATCATGTATTAGATCAAAGAAAATTCCTAGTACTTCTCTTTAGAATGTTGCAGGTGCATTACATAATCCAAAAGGAAGTACTCGGTAGACATAGGTTCCCCATGGACAAGTAAATGTGGTTTTATCTTGATCTTCAGATGCCACCTGAATCTGATTATAACCACTAAAACCATCTAGGAATGAGAAATACTTCTTACCTGCTAATGTATCTAACACTTGATCTATAAGGGTAAATGAAAATGATATTTAATGGTAGCTTTATTCAATTCTCGATAATTAATGCACACCCTCCATTTACCATTCTTTGTAGGCAAAATCACTAAAGGGGAAACCCATTGGCTGTCTAAAATTGGGTAAATGAAGTTTACATTCAGCAGTTTTTGCAGCTCTTCTTTCACAATTTCTCTAAGTCTTGGATTCATCCTTCTTTGAGGTTGTCTGATAGGTTTACAATTTTCCTCAATGTATATGTGATGTATACAAGTCTTAGGACTAATTCCTTTCATGTTAATATATTTCCATGCCTATGCAGCAGAATGTTGTTGTAATGTTTTGATTAGCTTTTCTTGTTGTAATTTCTCCAAGTTATTGTTTATGTTCAATATTATCCATGGAAAGATTTCAATTGTAGAGCTACCAAATTCTTCCATAGAATAAAGAATCATCTGCCTAGATGACAAATATTCAATATTGGATTTTTCTTGGAATTGATCATGTTCATATTCTGGAGATGATTCAAAATTTTCCATTGTATTCAAGATTTGACTATCTTCACTAATGTTTGAAATAGTAAAGAGAGTCTGAATTTCATTTCCATCATCAATCCATTTTTTGTCATCTATTTCTAGGATTCTTCTTTCTGGAGGATAAGAGTGAATTTCTTTGTTGAATTCCCATCAGAAATATACATGTCACCAAATCTACATCGAATGAAAGCATCAGTTGTGGCCAGCCAAGGTCTTCCTAATATTAGTGGATGTCCTCCTAGCTTGTTCTTGGGGGTTAAGATCATAAAATCAATAGGGTATTCCCAAGGATCTAATGACACTGAAATATCTTCTAACACACCATCTGGTTTGATTATAGATCTATCTGCTAATTGCAGTAATGTAGGTGTGTAAAGAAGATTAGGAAGCTTGAGTTGTTCCATGGTTTGTTTGCTCATGATGTTTATAGTTGCTCCTAAATCAATCAATGTATTCGGAATTTCAACTCCATTGATATATGTTTTCACAATTGGACTTCCCAGATCTACATATTTTTGTATGGTAATTTTTCCCATCATTATGTCTGTTATTTTTCCTACCAGGTGAATTCTTTTTGTTTCTTTTTCTTTTCTTCTTGGTTTCTTTATGCTCAACTCCTTTATTGTTTTAGCTAGGATTGGAATCTACTTAATGGCTTGTAACAAAGGGATTTTGATACAAACATTTTTCAATTCATCTAGAAAATCATAATTAGGCAACATAATCTGCTTTTCTACCCCTCTATCAACTTGTAATCTTTCAGAAAAACGAGGTGTAGAAGTAGATACTGGTTGCTCAATGATAGGAGTTGAGCTCATTAGTTCTTTCTATTTTTCATTTTCAGTATTTTGGTTTTGGAGAGATGTTCCTTCAAAACTTTTATTGGGCTGTAGAGAATCTTCCTCATAATTTTCTTGTTCCTAAATAACTACAGAAGGCCTTTCCTGTTATAATATCCTACCAGATCTTAGTTGAACATCATTGAGATCTAGAGGAGTGATCATGTAAGTTGGAAATGGTTGTCCTTCCACCATGTAAGTATTCTGAGGATTTTTATTGTTGGGGTTTGGTAATGGTTGGGCATGTAGCCAATTTGGTCTTTGCTGAAATGGTAGTAAGAGTTGAGGATTTTGGTTTTGAAGTTGAGGTTTTTGGTTTTGTTGTGGAAATGATAGTGAAAGTTAAGGGTTATGATTTTGAAATTGTGGCTTCTGATTTTGTTATGGAATTTGTGGGGGAGGATAATTCTGATATGATGGAGGATATTGATAATATTGAGAAAATCTTCCATAAGGATTTTGTATTCCTTGAGCCCAAGGTTGAGATTGAGATTGAGGTTGAGGTTGAGGCCAAGCTTGCTGCCAAGAATTCCAATTTGATGGGGGTTGAAGATACATTTGATTATTAAATCCCTGATTTTGTGGCCCCTGCCAAGGTCTTCTAGAGACAAAGCAAAGAGATTTTGCTGAATTTGAAATTGTTTCTTCTTTAAAATAACAAATCTCTATTAAATTTAAAATAAAATAATGCTATAAAACAAAAAAAAAATATAAAAAATAATTAACTATACTATAAAAATGTGAATTCCAGCCATTAAATTTAAATTAATTATATAAAAAACAAATATATTAATAATTTTTTTAATATAGATATAAGACATGCTCTCATAGCATCATAGGAAGAAAATGTAAAAACATGAATTTATCATCATTGGTCTTCCACTTGGAATTTAAAATGAGTACAACAACCATATGTAATACCTACCAATTCTTTTAATGAATTAACCAATTGCATGAGATGTACTGGTATTAGCGTAAAAGAAACCATGGGAATTAAAAGGAAGTAAGATGAAATGTAAATAGATGAATTCTTTTTAATTAATCAGAAGAGGCAAGTAAGATGAAATGTAAATAGATGAATTCTTTTTAATTAATCAGAAGAGGCTATTGATCATGGTAAATGTAACTTGCAATTAAAAGTAAATTATTGTAATTACATGAAAATCAGGGCCTACATTTTAGAGGAAATTGTGTCCATGCATGAATGCTAATAATGTGATCACAATTTTTTGAGCTCAAAAATTATGGTTTCTCCGTGGCTTGTGCTTAAATTGTAATCAACTTTCAAGGTTGGTTTTGTTAACCAAGTAAAAACATGGAAGTTAAGAGGATTTTATCATAATCTTAATATTTCCCTATCAATAATTTGATAATAAAAAAACATTAATTATCCAAAAATACTTATCTCAAAGGGTGAAGTCAAGTTCCATTAAAGATTTCTTATGATTCTTCATATGAATTACCATTAAATTTTTGTAATAGCACAAGTCAAAACCATTAATGTTTTTAATGACTAAACAATATCAACTATTTTACCTAAGAAAATATATAGACAATAACGGTCTTCAGCCAAAATAAGTTTTTCGCATCACTCCTTTCATATTAAAACTCATTAGTACATTCATTAAATTTTCTTTCAAGCTGATCATTTATTAACAATAAGGAAAACATGATTGGTTTTGGTGAATACTTATTTTACAAAGGTGACACTCGAAAGGAGATACATGTTTGCTAATTTCAAGCAAATTTGTTTGTTAATTTGAAACCAACTTTTTAAGCGTTAAAAAGGTAGGTTTGGTTTGGTTTTGGAAAGTAATATTTGTTTGAGTATTTTTTTTAAAATTGGTATGTTTTTTTTTTCATTAATATATAAAAATCAAGTTACATCCACATGCAGATCATTAGGTGGCCTCAACTTGTCCAAAGGGAAACCAAGTCTGTCGACCATCTAACGACATGATATGTCGTCCAGTAACAAAAAATAACAAGTATTTCTAACCAGACTAAATAAGTCTCATTGTCTTTGCATTGCTTGAATTCTATATACCTAACAACATAACTATCAACATACTGAAAACTAAATGATTCCCAGATACAAAAAAGAAAATAAAAATGAGAGACCAACTATCAAACTACTTTGCACCATCAACACATGAAGACTCCACTAGAGTCGGGTCCTTAGCATTGGATCTCGGGAGCTCTATCCATGGGAGAATAAAAGGAATACGTTCTTCAATACGTCGAAGTTGGTCATCCTTCTTTTGCATGTGAAACTGGAGCTTATGAAATTCCTGTTTGTAGTCAGGAAAATCATGTACTACTGCTACCATACTCACAGAAATATGTTCCAAATCTTTTGCCAGGTTACTCTTCACAGACCGATACAAGAATAGAGTTTTTGAAATTGAGTGATGAAACCTCAGGTGTGCCCTGGGTCTGACACCATAGCTCGCCAATATTCCGCGCCAATTTCGATCATGTCGGCCCGCTTGTTCAGATCTGCTTCCCATTCTTCCATTAACCGTTGAAATTCTTACGACGTGCCTTCATGATAGGTTGTAGCCGCATCATTTATGATGTTGGAGACTGACTTTCGGCCTCGTGTTATACCCCCAGAGGAGCTAGGATTCCTTGTCGCCGAAGCCCCCTAATTCTTCTACCATGGCTCCTCGAGGATGGGCTTCTTGCCTTTTTTGTCACTAACCAAACCATTTCCTTACGCCTACACTTTGTTGTGGAGGTTGTGACTAATATAATTACTTGCACATGTGGTAGCTTGAGCCCAGAAGCTCCCAACTTCCAGGAGACACTACCACCCCACACACCTACCATAGAAGAAAAATGAACCAATAATTTCCAGTATAGAACTCGAAGGATCACCCCCTTCCTCTTCGATTACAGACATCCCTTACTTACCGACCCTAACAGAGATGCAACCCACATTTCCAAGAGATAGCTAACATAACAATTGATAATTGGTATGGAGAAAACACATAAGCTTAATCCACATAAACAAACCATGTTCCAAAACTAGAGGTGAGGCACAAACATACGCTAGAGACAGCACCCACAGGGGTAGATACCATAGAGCCTGCATAGACGAAACCCACTGAGATTAACTATGCTCCAATACATCCAGCGGAAAAACCCCGACCTTCCCCAAGGAAATTCAAAAAGACATAACCCAGAAACGAAGTTGAGACCTACCATTCCCTAAGCCCTTTCGATGTTGGGTCGAGGTAGGAGGTAATCCTAGAGATGAACCCTAGAGACAAGCTCCCAATATAACCCCATCCTAGACAGAAAAATCCCAAAAACAACAGACACAGAAACAATACAAGGTGATTGGACCTACTTCAGATGACATTCAAATGTATGTAGATGCATGGAACCCCTCTTCCTTTGAAACCATGACGGTTCAAAACCATAAAATCCTAATTCCATCAAATAGTTTAGTCGATGCATGGAGGAAAGAAAAAGATGGCAGATCACATACCCATTAACCAACACGGGGAGAAGCCAAGAAAACCACCTCGCTTGCTATTGCGTTGATCCATAGAGCCCAACACCACCACCTTTCAAAAATCCTTTACCATACACCACATGATTACCGACTTCCCTCACAGAGAAACTTACCAATTGTCAAAACACAATGGTGTTGTCACCTTCAGTGGGGACCTTAATACCTCGCGTGCATGTAGCCAACACACCATATTCCTCAAGCATGTGGAGGGTGGTGGGTTTGTACCTTGAGGAGACCCCCATTAATTTACCATGATGGAATTTCTCTCCAACTCACACCCCAAATGGGGGATCAATTCAGAGGCTTGGAAACTCTAAAAACTATGTGCCTTGTCTTGCTCCAAGATCTCTTTCAGGGGATTTTACTTACCTTTTGGGGGCTGAGTAGGTCAAGCCAACTCTAATAACTCATTTTGGTGGAAACAACCTCAATTAGCTAAGAATTATGCTACCTTTTTTCCTTCTCTTCTAACATGGGTTGTGATGACATAATCAAAATTTTGGTGACGCTCACCTACCCCCTGCACCAGTCTGGAAGTTCTCCAACTGTGACTAAGCTTGTCCCATTTAGCCCTTTGACTCAACCTTTTAATAGTGTCAATCACTAATTTGGAGTCTCCTTCCACTACTAGCTTCTTATAACCCAACTTAATAGCCGTGAGAATACCTTGTTTAACTACTACAAATTCCACTTCATTATTACTCACATAGCCACAATGGTCAACATATATTAGGCGTGTTTTCACCCGAGAGTCTCTAAAGAGACCCCAAAAATCCCCGGGGCACAGGTTTCCTTTCGAGGCCCCATCAAAGCTTAACTTAATGAACCCCTCCGAAGGTGCTATGAAGTGCTGCAAGGAATCCACATGGCTTGTTATAGGTTTCTAGGAGTTTGGGGCAATCATGATGGTGATAGATTTAGGAAATGGAGGATTCTGGCTTCTTGGGGAGCTACCTGCCAATTGTCTAGCTACCATTTCTCTGCCAAGATTGTTTCCTGGATGTTTTGGGTGACCCTCCTCCAAAATTCTACCCGAGATTATTGGTTGTTCTTAAAAATCCTTTAGTTTCTCTCTTTCTATATAGCCAAAAGTGTAAAGCCAAGAGCTAGCCCCTAAGCCTGATTGAGGATCGGGCTTAAAAATAGACTTGTTTACCATAGAAGGATAGATTCTCTAATGCTCTGATGATCTTTGTCCAACCATCCAAAGAGGTCCTCCACTTGCCTCCAATTTTTCTCCTCAAAAGAACACGAGTTTATAAGGTGTTCCAGATCTTCATTATGTTAACCACATAGAATACAGTATGAGGGTCCATAGATACTTCTCTTTTGGAGTTGGTCCCAAGTGAGATTTTACCATGACATACCAGCCAAAGAAAGTAAGCTACTTTAAGCCACCATTCACTTGTCCATATCTTCTTCCAAATTGGGTGATGGTGACCATGACCCCATCCTGCCCTTAGATATAAGCCTCCTTAATGGTAAATGTACCCCTTGTAGTGTATCCCCATTTGAGAATGTCTGCTCCATCCTGAATTGTGACCTTCTGGATTCTAACTCTTGGTCTAGTTGTTGTCATTGATCCAAATCAAGGGGTTGTGGCCAATCCTGGCGCTCTTTCCATTTCCTCCATCCATCATTATTCAAGGTGTTTTTCCAATAATAATCCTTGGTATAGAAGTTATGACCATTTCTATACAAGAATAAATCACTCAAATCCTATCTCCCAAATAGTTTTTCTCTCTATTTCCATGAATACTACCAAAATAGGGTTGTTTTCCCATTTCTGATTTCCTAGAAAAAAATTGTTTGATGAGGTCGTTGTTATGTACTACCATATTCCATATTGTTGAGCCTTTGGGAGGGTCCGAGTATCTAAGAATGTCTTCGGTGCGAATTGGCATGCCATATTGTTTAGCCCATATTTGTTTCCATAGGTCAAATCCTCCTCTTATCCAATGTCACTAGAGTTTGGCTCCCGTTACTTGATTCCGTGTGAGAGGGTCCTAGAGTCCTAGTCCCCCTTCCATCTTCGGCTTTGTTAGGTTCAACCACTAGACCAATGCCCATTTCTTCAACTATTGTGCACCTCCCCATAAGAATTTTTTGAAGGTTTCAATCATCTTTGCACATGAATGTTTTGGGGATGCCATCCCCGAATGCTGGTAGATCAAGATGGATTGGAGAAAATTTTTGAGGAGGACAGTACGACCAACTAAATTAAGGGATTTGAAGGCCCAACTATTAAGCTTAAATTGGAATTTTTGGAGCAGATATTGCCAGCATGAGGTTTTTAAAGAGTACAAAGATAAATGCATGCCAATATTCTTGGATGGTAAGGAGTTGATGTCGAAGCCAAACACTCAAGCCAAAAAGGTCTAAATGCTTGTCGGGGTGTTGAAAAATAAGATACAAGATTTATCATTTTTTATCATGGTCTCTGATGCCTCCATAAAAGCCTGAATAATATCTCTTATGTGCCAAGATTCTCGCAGAGATAAATGACAGAAGAGCATAATGTCATCGACAAATTGTTGGTGCGTGATAGGGATTTCATTGCCCCACAACCTCAGACCATGTATCTGAGAATCCATAGCTTCAGACTTCAGATATTTACCCAGACCTTTTGCCACCAGGATGAAAAGGAATGGAGAGACAGGGTCACCTTGTCGCGGGCCTCATAGGTTTTAGTGGGAGAGTCGTTAAGAATAATAGAAAACACAAGAGAGGAAACCATGGAGAGGACCTAATTAATCCATCTCTGGTCGAAAACATAATATTTTAGGGTGTTGGTGAGGAATGCCCAATTAAGATGATGATAAGCTTTGGAAATATCTATTTTTATCATCATGCCGGGGGATTTAAGATGCTTCAAAGAGTGAACACTCTCTTGGGAAGTGACAAAGCCATTAAGGATCTAACGACCTTCTAAAAATCCTATTTGTTCTAGGGAGATAAGATTAAGGAGTATAGGCTTGAGGCGTTTAACAATGACTGTGGCAATAATCTTATATATGAAATTACAAAGCGAAATAGGCCTAAACCCTTGGGGATCTTTAGACTTGGATGTTTTAGGTATTAGAGAAATGAAAGTAGTGTTTAGTTCCAGACATACCTTTTGGTTGTGACGCGATCCTTCCACCACCTCCAAGATGTATTGCCCCATGAAGCTCCAGGCTGCTTGGTATAATTCTGTCGTGAACCATCTGGACAAGGAGCTTTATTTTTTTCCATGCCTTTGACAACATCCTCTATTTCCTCCAAAGTGAATGCCTCATAACGGCAAGGTTGTGATCCCTTGAAATGAGATGAGGAATGTTTTGTGTGATTCTATGAATGGACTCAGACCTATCCTAAGTGAGTTTAGAAAGGAGGGATTGGAAGTGGTTGACAGCTAGATCCTCCATTTCCTCATGTTGAACTAGTCTATTCCTTACTTCATCCTTTAGCGAGAAGATCTTGTTGTGTTGGTGATGTTGGATCATGGCTTTGTGGAAGAAACGAGTATTTTGTTCCCCTTCACGAAGCCATTGAACTCAGGACTTTTTCTTCCATAATATCTCTTCTTATTTTCATTGCTCATCTAGTTTGTTAATTAACTACCCTTCCTCTTCCAATATGTCTTTAGATCTGCCCCAACTGATGATCTTCTGTTGGATTTCCTGCATTTTGTTGTTCAATTGATGTTGGTCTTTCATGATATGACTGAACTCTTCCTGGTTCCATTTCTTGATATTATACTTGAGTTCCCTAAGTTTCAGTTGGTAGGTATGAATTTAATTTCTTCCTTGTTCTTGACTCTCCTTCGACCATCTTTCCACCTTCTTCATGAGTGTGGGGTCCCTTAGCCAGAAGGATTCAAATCTAAAGGCATGGTTCTTAGGTCCAAGTTTTAGGTCTATCTCCAGTCTAATTGGCCAATGGTCTGATCCCATACATGGAGGATCGAGGCCTGAAGGAAGATATCATGGCTGATCACCTGCTTAGAAATTAGAAAATGGTCCAAACGAGATGTGATATGATGTGTGCCCACCCTCTTGGTATTCCAAGTGTAGACTCCATTATTTGTTGGCATGTCCATAAAGTGCAAATCAATGATTATTTCTCTGAATGCCTCCATTTCCGCATCTGGTCTTCAAATTCCCCCTTTTTCCTTGTCTAAGGACGAGATTATGTTGAAGTCTCCTCCTACTATCCATAGATATTCTAGATATAATTTTCTCAGTGTTTCAAGATTTTGGAGAAAACCCCCTTTTCTCCTGGAATGTGAGGCCTATATACCCCTGACAGTAGAGCCCAACCTCTGGTTCCAATTTGTCAGAATTTTCCTGAAATAATTCTGGGGAGGTTAACCCAGTCCTCAAACATTATTTCTATAGGGTTTCAGAGGATAGAAATGCCTCTAGCACTACCCCTAGCATCCTGAGAAACTACCTTGTACTGGGGCTTACAACTCTTCACAATATCCTTTAACTTTGCTTGCAAGATCTTAGTTTCTTGGATCACCGTGATACTGGGTTTATCCCTTTTAAGCTCGTCTTTCAAATATCTTTGTTTTCCTCTACTATTGAGGCCTCTTACATTTTAGGATGTAATAATCATTTAGAAGGTTTGTTGAGTTGGTGAAAGACCGCCAACAACAACACCACTCTTCCTGAATTAACCAACATTTCATCTACCACCCGGATGGACTCATTCAAATTATTTCTCCCGCATTTCTTTCCTCCCTTTCCATGAAGTCCCTATTTACTCCCTTGGCTTATTTGGGATCCAATTTTTTCAGGTTGATATAAAGTTATCGTCCATTGGTTGACTTTGTATTGTTGAAAGGTTTCTTTATATAATTGTTTCTGATCCTATGGTATGAACAGTTCATCCAAATGCCTTAATTCGTTAAAAGACATTCACATGACCTATTCCTCTGTACTAAGATCCTCCTTTTGGATATGGATCTCCATGTTAGCTTGTTCTATTGGTTGTGTGGGGGCCTCTTTGTCCTGGGGTTCCTCTTCTGCCTTTCTTTTGGTATTGTTTCCTCCCTTCTACAAAGTTGTGTGATTTTCCTAGTCTGGAGATGTGACTTCATCAACAATGGCTTCTTCCTCCTCCGGGAGGATGTTATCTATTGTTATTATGTAAAACTTTTTTGGGTGGCGGTTGAGGCGGGGTCCGTGAAATATTCTGATTATATTTTTTCCTTTGAACTTCCTGAAAACCCTTGGCATCCTCTCGCGGATTGGCCTGATTGTTGGCGTTAGGAGGCACTTGGGGGTCTGATTTGTTTAGCGAGAAGTCACGGTATAGATGTCCATATTATGGCATCTACGATATCTGAAGGGATTATGTTCACAGTATAGGGGTTTTTTCCATACCTCATCATGGTATTCTAGCTCAATAAATTCTAGTGGAGGCTTTATTATATTAATGTACACAAAGATCCTAGCATAAGAGGTGTACCTTCTCTAGCATGTTGAGTCTGCAAATTTAACAAAGCTCCCAATAGGGTTCTCGATTCCTCCCAGGATATTCGGGTCCCATAAATCTACCGGTAGGGAAAATAGCCTAACCCACACTGGGGCTGCCAGAAATTTCGCTTGGCCAGGGTTACAATACTCTTCCTAGTGCCTCATGAAAAGCCCCCCATTGTTGAAGAAGTAAGGCCCTGTTGAAAATAACAATAAGAAATACTAAATTTAGCACTGCTATAAATAGCATTTTGAGATACCTTCCTTTTTAGTTAGTCCCTGAACTAAAATAGAGAAGTAAAAATTCGAATTTGATCTTAGCAGCTGTTTGTAAAATAATTAATTAATTCATATTGGGTTAATTAGTTGTAGAAAATCAAACATGAAGTCTATGTGGGGACATGAAATAGTTTCTCCATTGATTGAGGAATTTATCCATCAGTTAAAGAGATAAGGATGAGCTGTAATATTGAGTTGAAATTAGTTGGCTGAATTAACTGATTTAAGTCCAGTTAGATCAATTCAAATAGTTTGTTGAATTAATTGTGAGTTTAGTTAGTTAATGCATGCATGCATGTAACTGTTACACTTTAGATAACTGAATATTCTCTCATAAATAACTCATGCATGTCAGTTCAGACAGAGACCCAGTTGAGATCAGATGGAGAGATAGTGTACTATTAGTTGCAGGAATATTCCATTGTGAATATCTCTTGCATGCAGAAGGAATTCATTCCTTGGAGATTGAGTAGTTACTTCTTCAGTTTAGTGAGTGTGATGAGGCCAATTCACACAGGTAGCATCATTGGACCTCAAGAAAAACTGTGCAAGGAAATAGGAGGCTTGGAGGGCTAAGGGAAGGCATGTCTAGTGTCTATTTAGTCTGTGAACTGTATTGTTTGATTGCAAAGAGAGCAGGATAGCTTGTGAGCTGATTCTTTTTGTAACTTGAACATATTTCCACTTGTATGATAATACAGAGATTGGGGTTTTAGGCTGAGGCTTTCCCTGGGTTATTCTTCTGTGTTCATGTGTGATTGATTTCTCATTCTCAGTTATATGTGTTCTAATTGATCTTGCTCATATTCGATTAAGCTTCCGCAATGTTTGTTGTAGAAGTAGATCTTGTATTTTGCTTTAGTATATTGCATAAGTTGTTGATCTACAGTGGGAATTTCTACATGTTATCGTAGCAAAGGTGATCAAAGCGAAGAACAATATACAAGAAGTTTGAAGTTCAAAGTGAAGTTCCTGAATATAGAAATCGAGTTCTTATCACATCTCAATTTCACCAATGGCGTTCAACGATTTAACACTCAAGTATGCCCTTGATGGCAACTCGAATTATATATCTTGGAAGGATCGCATGGAAGCAGTAGTAGAGGATAACTATCTAAAGGACTTCATTGATCAAGAAGTCCCCAAGCCGAGTGATGCTACAGAATTAGCGGAATGGAAGAAATGTGTGGCTAGAGCGAGGAGAATCCTCCTGGAGGGAGTTTGAGATCACATTGTCTCGAGCCTCCATGGGAAGGAGACATCGTTTTTGACGTGGAAAACATTGAAAGATATATATCAAAACAACAGTGATCAGAGGAAGCCGGCACTGAAAGACAAGCTTTGGAAAATCAAGTGTGAAAAGGGCGACACGATCTCTGCATATCTGAACAAGTTCACCACTTGCAGGGATGAGCTTCGAAGTGTAGGAATCATGACTGCTAATGATGACATGGTGAGTCTTGCACTCCTCGGTCTTCCTAAGAATTGGCATAGCTACCAAGACTTGGTTAATGGAAGAGAAAAAGTGCCACATTGGGAATGACTTTGGTTAGATCTGATGCAGGAGGAGATAAGAAGAAGCACCAGAGATGGATCCTCATCGAAGAAAGATGATGAGGAAAATCTATCCTTAGCAAGTAATGGGAGGAAAGGGAAAGGGAAGGCATCCCATCCCAAATCGGGTTCTTCCCATGGTGGGAATAAGTTTGACAAATCGAAAGTGTGATGCTTTCATTGTCATGAAGTGGGCCATTATGCGACGAATTGTCCACAGAAGAAATCCAAGAAAGGATCCTCGAAGGGATCAGATGGTGAGGCACTGGCCTCACAGTTCGAATTGGATTTCTCTCTCATCACATGCATGGTTTTATCCATGGTGGGATGTGTGTGGTACCTGGACAATGGAGCTTCATTCCACATGTCAGGTGACAAGAATCTTTTCAGTACCTTGGAGGAGAAGGATCTCCATATGCTGATCAAGATGGGCGATGATGGAAAGCACCGTCTTTCAGGTGAAGGTACGATTGTGTTTCAAAGGGAGCATGGAGCTCCCCTCACCCTGACTGATGTAAGGTATGTACTAGGTCTGAAGAAGAATCGTGTGTCCATTGTTATGCTAGAAGATAAAGTCTATGATGTAGTCTTTAGTAAAGGAAAGGTATTCCTGAGGCATATCGGCACTGGACAGACCAAGCGAATTGGGATTCGACTAAATAATCTCTACAAGCTGGAGGTAGATGACTGTGCTTCATTGAGTTCCAAAGTTGAGATGTTGTAGAGCCAAGATGTTGGAAAGCTATGGCATAGAAGACTGGGCCACTTGCACCATGGAGCCCTAAAGATCATGTAGCAGATTTCTACCGGACATCCCAAGGGAAAAATGGAGCAAACGAATACATGCAAAGGTTGTACCTTAGGTGAGTATGCAAAATATTCCTTTTCGGATCAAGATAGTAGAGCTAGAGCAATCCCGGAGCGAGTTCACTCAGATGTTTGTGGACCTTTCTCTACAGCCTCCACCACTAAACAAAGGTACTATGTTATTTTTATTGATTATTTTTATCGTAAATGTTGGATCTACTTTATGAAAAAGAAGGATCAGACCTTCTTGAGGTTTTGTGAGTTTAAATCCTTGGTAGAGAAAGAATCTGGAAAGAAAATAAAAGCCTTGCGTAGCGACAATGGTGGAGTCACCCAACAGTTTAAATACTTCTGCGTTGTAGAAGGAATTAAACGTGAGTTGACAGCACCCCATAATGCACAGTAGAATGGGGTGACCGAAAGGAAGAACAGATCGATTGTGGGAGCAGCTTGAGCAATGTTGCATGACCAAAGCCTACCATTGCATTTGTGGGCTACGGCATGCAATACTACAGTATACTTGCAGAACAGAAGCCCGCACCGTATACTGGGAATGAAGACACCTATGGAGGCCTTTTCTGGGAAGCGACCAGATGTGAGTCACTTTTGAATCTTTGGATCATCAGTTTACTGTCATGTGACCAAAGATGCCCGAAAGAAGCTGGATCCAACAATTGAGTTGGGAATACTTGTGGGATACATGGATACACCCCACAACTATCTGGTGTACCTACCTACTAGTCAAAGGACAGTGGTACACAGGGATCTGAAGTTTGACGAGCAGAAAGCCATGCTATTATCACTTGAGAGGGAGCTCAAGTTGCATGCAGAAGGGGAAATTTCAGTTCCTAAGGAGGAGGAGCCTCATATTGATGCAGAGCAGCCACATGCAGAGGATCCAGGAGTGGAGACATCCACTCATGCAGAGACTTCCAGAGATGGGCGAAAACGCTCAAGGGAAGCTGACAGGTTGATGCTGGATGCGCGGGAGAATGTGGGACAGCCATATTCTCAGCACAGATAGAGGAGGTCATCCGAGCGGTACACTGGGTACATGGCCCTGGTTGGGGAGTGTGTAGATACCGAACCTTCTTCATTCGAGGAGGCAGTGCAGCAACTAGTTTGGATTGATGTAAATGGTAGAGGAGTACGACTCTATCATTTGGAATAGTGTGTGGGATGTTTTCCCAAGACCACAGGGCAAGTCACTGGTGAGTTCCAGATGGCTTTACAAAGTAAAGCAGGCAGCTGATGGCATTGTAGAGAAACATAAGGCAAGTTTTGTTGCCCGAGGTTTCTTATAGGTCAAGGGGATCGACTACGATGAGACCTATGCTCCTATAGCAAGGTACTCATCTATCAAATCAATTTTGGCACTATCATCTCAGATGGGTTGGAAGATCCATCAGATGGACATGAAGACATCATTCCTCAATGGGAAGATTGAGGAGGAGGTGTACATTGAGTAGCCAGAGGGTTTCAAGACCTTTGATCATGAGTCACATGTGTGCTGACTCAAGAGGGCTTTGTATGGGTTGAAGAAATCACCCTGTGCTTTCTACTTCATGATCAACAACTATTTCGCTGGGTTGGGCTTCACCAAGAGTGAAGCAGATGCAAACCTTTACGACATCATGGTAGAAGGTAAACCATTGATCATTGTTCTTTATGTCGATAATCTAATTTTGATAGGTGATGATCAGCTGATACAGTCTTGCAATGAGGACCTTGCAAGAGAGTTTGAAATGAAAGACATGGGTCTTATGCACTACTTTCTAGGCATGGAGGTGTGGCAGAAATATGGTGAAGTATTTGTGTCTCAAGGCATGTATGCCAATGAGATACTCACGCGCTTTAACATGGAGAAGTGGAAGCCCATGCAGACTCCTCTAGCTGGGAACTAGAGGAAGGAGGATACTACTTCAGGTGAGGTAGTAGCTGCTACTGTTTATCGTTAGTTGGTGGGTTCACTTATGTATCTAGTGAACACATGACCCGAATTATGCTTTGCGGTGAACCAGCTGAGTCAAGCTATGGTTCATCCTACCAAGCTGTTTTGGAAGGCAGCGAAGCATGTGCTGAAATACCTCAGAGGCACATCTCAGTTCATATTGTGGTACAGACAGACAGAGGGAGTGAAGCTTCAGGGCTTCACAGATACAGATTGGGCAGGGAGTCCATCAGACTGGAAAAACACTTCTGGAGGAATCTTCAACCTTGGTTCAACTGTAGTTTCCTGGTACAGTAGGAAACAGAGGCCAGTTGCACTTAGCTCAGCAAAGGCTGAATACATGGCTGCTAGTCAGGCTACATGTGAGGCCATTTGGATGCGGAAGATTCTAGTGGGATTGTTTGGTCAGAGGATGGATCCAACTGTGATCTACTGTGATAATCAGAGTTGTATCAAACTCTCTGAGAATCCAGTTTTTCATGACATGTCTAAGCATATTGATATCCGGTGTCACAATCTTCGAGATTGTGTGGTTAAGAGGATCATGTTGTTGCTGTATGTTTCAACCGAGGAACAGGATGCAGATATTTTGACTAAGGCATTGTCAAAATGCAAGTTCGAGTTCCACAAAGACAAGATTGGGGTTACTAATAATCCCTTTCTTGTTGAGACAAAGTGTTGAAAATAGCAACAAGAAATGCTAAATATAGAAGTGCTAAATTTAACATTGCTATAAATAGCATTTCGGGATACCTTCCTATTTTAGTTAGTCCTTGAAATAAAATAGAGAAGTAAAAATTCAAATTTGATCTTAGCAGCTGTTTGTACAATAATTAATTAATTCATCTTGAGTTAATTAGTTGTAGAAAATCAAACATGAAGTCTATGTGGGGAAATGCAATTGTTTCTCCATTGATTGAGGAATTTGTCCATCAGTTAAAGAGATAAGGATGAGGTGTAATATTGAGTTGAAATTAGTTGGCTCAGTTAACTGAGTCAAGTCTAGTTAGATCAATTCAAATAGTTTGTTGAATTAATTGTGAGTTTAGTTAGTTAATGCATGCATGCATGTAACTGCTACACTTCAGATAACTAAATATTCTCTCATAAATAACTCATGCATGTCAGTTTAGACAGAGATCCAATTGAGATCAGATGGAGGGATAGTGTACTATCAGTTGCAGGAATATTCCATTGTGAATATCTCTTACATGCAGAAGGAATTAATTCCTTGGATATTTCTCAGTTACTTCTTCAGCTTAGTGAGTGTGATGAAGCCAATTCACACAGGTGGCATCATTGGACCCCAAGAAAAATTACGCAAGGAAATAGGAGGCTTGGAGGGCTGAGGGAAGGCATATCTAGTGTCTATTCAGTCTCAGCTGTATTGTTTGACTGCAGAGAGAGCAGGATAGCTTGTGAGCTGATTCTTTTTGTAACTCGAGCATATTTCCACTTGTATGATAATACAAAGATTGGAGTTTTAGGTTGAGGTTTTCCCCGAGTTATTCTTCTGTGTTCATGTGTGATTGATTTCTCATTCTCAGTTATATGTGTTCTAAATGATCTTGCTCATATTCGATTAAGCTTCCGCAAAGTTTGTTGTAGAAGTAGATCTTGTATTTTGCTTTAGTATATTGCATAATTTGTTGATCTACATTGGGAATTTCTACAGGCCTTTTTTCAAAGACCCTTTCCTTATCCTCTAGACTGGTGAAAATTACTATAAAGAAACCTCTAGCACCCAACTTCAGCTCTATGTGGCCTTTTGGTTACCATTTGTGCTGAATAAATTTTACCAAATCTCTTTTAGTAGGGAAAACCCTAATAAACTTACATATTAGTGCATGATCTTCATAAACTTTCAGTAGGTCTCTAGTTTGTTGTTGGGTATTCCAAATCTTGGTTTTTTAACTACCCACGGAAGGCATTGACCTTGCATGCGAGCTTGCCATTGGGCACCAAGGCCTGAGGATTCCTTCTTGTTTTCGTTCTAATTACCAATAGTCGTCGCCCCGCGTTGGGCACTCGTTTCTCCTGTTGTAATATTCTAGCAGGAGGGGATCTCTCCCCTCCCTGTAAACACTCATTCAGCTTGTTAGTGCATTAGATTGCAACATGGTCAAAGAGTTATGTACAACACCACGATAATGATTTTGTTGCAGAGTTTGCAGGGTTTTCCTTCAAAAACCCTAACAGAATGATTCATGAACTCTCTCCAAAATATAATCTTTGTTTGAGTATTATTATATATTCTGTGTCATTTTTTTACTTTTATTTTTTAAAATAGTTATAGTTATTTGTCATTTTTAAAGTAAATATTAAATTAGTAGGCTTCTTCTTTTCATGATATATAAGGGGAGAAGGTCCTAGTACTTCAAGAAGATAACCAATCTTCTAGGATATATAAGTTTTAGAATATGGTTAAGTATAACTTGAAAATTTTCAAATTAAAAGCTTTAATATTATATAAAAATTGGTGAAAATTTTCAACAATTTAAAAGGATTTTAAGATTTTATTATTTTGAAAAAAAATGTAAATTAACTAAAAATTCCAACGTGGGTGAACATGTATTTGAGATTGGTTGAATATCTCCGTTTACAATAATAATTCCATAACCTCAAAAAAAAAGTGATCCCAAAATTTAATTAAAGACTTGAAACAATGGGACATCTTCGGTGAAGGGATTTTCCCATTTCCAATTTGAAAATATGTTATCCGTGGAGAAGGGATTAACTAAGGGTATTGGATTTTCTCATTTCCAAATTGAAAATATGTTATCCGTGGATTGGATTTTCTCATTTCCAAACTGAAAATATGTTAGCAATAAATGGTATTATATAGATTAATAAAAAAAGTCATTAAAATATAATACCTAGAAATATAATACCTAGATGTAAAATAGATAGTTGTTGAAAATATTTAATTAATAAATAATATTTTCTAAATCAGTAAAAAAAATATATTGAAGTATATAATGGAATATAAATATATATTATGGTTAAAATCAAAATAAAAAACATTTAATTTATTTTAAAAACAAAAAAGAAAAAAAAATGATAAGCAAATAGTGAAAAGGGAAAAAATTAAAACAAAAGAACCAATCTGTCAAAAATGTTCTTGCACAATGGATGAATTCCACCCAAGTGTTTAATTGGTTGGCTAAGGGTAAAAATATTCTACTTTCGTTAGGATCACTTCCTTATATATTAATATTATAAGGGAAAAAGCATTGATATATTTTTAGATTACAAATTAAATGATTTATAATTATTAGTATATATTTATGCTTTTATTGAAGTGAAATATATGGAATTTTTATAAAGGTTTAAGATTTATTTGTTTAAGGCTGGTTTATATAGTCTTTTGAACTATAATTTTATAGCATCTTTTTAAAATTTATTTCCAAATTTATGAGTTAAATTAAAAATTGAAAATTGAAAAATTAATTATTTTTAATGTTGGAATTAATTATTTAATCATTTTTCTATATATATATATATATATATATATATTATATAATTATTATTATAATTATAATTATTATATTTTAAATTTAACAATTAAATAAATAAAATAATTAATAGTTAAATTTATTAAAATTTTATAATATTATTGAAAAAATTCTCTCACGAGGTTTGAAGCGCAAATGGTAGGGTGTTGGGTGAGGTCGTTACTCCACTATCTTAAGAAATATTTAAGAGGGAGGTAGCATGACTTGCCCCCCACATGCACATGCATGAGAATGAATTTAATGCGAATGGAGGTGGTGATTTCTATATCTGATTTAGCTTCGGCTACCAGCCAGCTAAGGTAGAGAGTTAGCAATGATGAGTTATTCCCATATTTGGCATGGGTGGGTTTGTGACCAGAGATTTACAAATTTCCACTGAGAATTCATTATCCCATAGTTCTAGTTCTTTCTCTCATCTCATCCTCGATTATAGTTCAGTCTGAAAACCTCTGTGGAGCTTTGGTAGCAGTGTTTTGTTCTATGAGATTTAATGTGTGTGGTCTTCTCAAGGTGGAGTCTTATCGGAGTGGGAGGAACTAGGGCATCTAGGAGTGTGGCTAGTCCTTTGCTTGTTGATGGGTTGGATGCTACTTTGCTTCTTTCCTCTATTGTTCTTGTGGAGTATTCAAAGGTTTGCTTCAGTTCAATCCTTCGACCAAGCTAACTGACTCTATTGATGAAACTTTCTGTGTTCTCTGTCTCAACTCCTCTTATTTTTGGAAGCTCAATTGTAGGTTTTTTCATGGTTATATGTTATGTTGTCATTACATTTTGTGGCTAAGAAGGGTGGCATGAATTTTATTTCCTGGAGTTTATTTTGGTAATATTTATCTTCCATACTTGCTCGGTTCATTTCCTGCTCTCTATCTACAAACATGCTTTCAATTTTTGGCTCAAGCCTATCCCTCTTCTCTTCCTTGCCTATTAGTTCTCCCGCAGTTGCATCGAGCCCCTAGCGTCTATACAATATAAGTACCCAACTTTCGCAGCACATGCGTAGTCGCCGAGGTTTGTGGCCGCAGAGGTGAGGGTGGGTGAAATCCTCATATTAGAACCTATGCCCAAGCACAAGTTGACGAGGTTGTGGATATCTACCATTCCATTGTTCCACCTGAGATCTGAGTAAAGATCCAACGCCTTGAGATTATGTCTATTGATGAATATCTTATTTTTTTCGAACTTAGATATTATTGACAATTTTTCCCATTGGGTTACCAACCCTGGTTATAGTAGGGGAAGACAAAAATAATGTATTAACTCAATAACTCTTGGCAACTCAAAACTCTTCTTCACAAAGTATTAAAGGAGATACAATAGGAACAAATACGACATGCATATTTGTTGTCGTGAATGATATCAAATGTGTTCAAATATTTCAATGTTCACGTCTGGAAAGCTTGGACTCCCAGCTAGCTCACCTTGAGAGCCACCTACAATGTGAACCACATCCTTTAGCTCCTTTAGGCTCCAACTCCAAAGACCCTACTTGTGTGGCCTCCTTGAACTCGAAATTTTTATGTTCTCCAAAGGTATTTTCCTCTTTATTTTTCTACTTAATAAATTAGTTAATTTTTGGTTAATATTTTATTGATATGACTTTTTTAATGAGAAAGTGGTTAATATATTTTCCTAATGAAAAATGGAAATGGCCTTTTAAAAATTTATAAATAAATAAAAATTATATAATATTTTTTTGAAATTCGTAAAATAATAAAACTTAACTTTACTTAAAAGAAATAAACTAAAAATATTCAATATCTTCATTTAGATTATTTTAATTTTTTTTATGCTACAGTTGTATTTAATACACTTTTTTAACATTTTATACTCCAACTTATTTTATATTTTAAAATTTAATTTATAATTTACATTTATAATTTTTTTTTTTTAAAATAAACTTCTACAATCTTATTTTAATAAAGTAAACTAAAAATTAAAACTATTAAAGGAAGGGGAAATAATAAAAAAATTAAACTTTGTTGTACAAAAAGAATAAGAACCAAAATTTGGAATTGAAAAAAAGGAAGTTTCCGGCATTTTTTTTAATTACAAATATAAAATAAATAAATAAAAAATTGATTTTTTAATTTTAAAACTTAAAAGTATATTTTTAATTTTGATATTTAAATTTTTGAAATATATATAGAAAATATAAATTTTGACTTTCATTAAGAAGAAAAAAAACTAAAAAGCTAAAGAAAAAGAAATAATATTTTTTTAAAGATTAAAAACGAATTAGTGATTGGTTGGTAGTTTATCACTATTCATTGAGCTTAATATAAATTTATTATTTAGAAAAAAACAAAAGAGAAATAAATACAAATAAATTTTTTATTTTATTTGTTGGAAAAGTTTTAAGAGAGACATTTTTAAAATAAGTTAATTTTGATGAGTTAAGCGGTTAAGAAAGCTAGTATTATAATAAATATTTTGAAATGGACATCTAATATAAGTAGAAGTGAGAAATTTTAAGAGAAAATAGTTGTTTTCTCTTCAACCTTTTTAATGTAATAAATATGAAAAATTCTTTCCACCCACAACATTTTATAAATTGTTCAATGCCCTGTTTCACTATGGAAATAATGAGTTTGTTTTTATTTTAATAGTAATGTTGATTTTCTTTTTTACAATAACTATAATAGAGATATACTTTTGATTTTCTATATTAGGGTTGATCACCTCATTGTAATGTCTTATTTTTCTCTAATCATTATATTTTTCATCCGCCATAGTGTATCCTTGAATTTGGATAAAATAATAGTTTTAATATTATTGTTATTTTTCAAGTGACCTCCTCCTTCATGTGCCAATGATTTATTTAAGACTTTTCATCTTTATCTGACTCTTACTTGACATACAAGTAGTATTGATTGGATTTTGAGGCAAACTTAGGAATCTTATTATCTTCCTTGTTGTTTATCATGTTCATGTACATTAAGGACCTAGTCACGTCCATGCTCTTAATGGGGCAATGATCCCCAGGATTTATGCAGAAACAAAATGACATACAAATTTAAATAGAAACACAAAGCTACAGAGAAAATTGAACTTCAATTCATCAAAAACAAAAATTGAAAACGGTTTGCATGCAAAATGGAAATAAAATAACTCGGGCGATGGTAGCTTCAATCCAAGGAGAGATGTGATGGTTGCATGCCTTCTGAACTATGTTACAATGAGTATTAGAAGCATTTTTATTATTCAGAAACAATGGAAAACCCTAAACATCCAAAAAACTAACCTTAGGAGATGAAGTACCAAAAGTTTGTGGGTCTTGTTGGGATTAGTTGGAATGCCAACTTCCTAAGGTGGTAATTTAGGCATATGATCTTCGTTTGGTGCACATGATACCTCGTTAGAAATATCTATCTAAGGAAAACAAATTTTCTCAGGAAAACCCTCACTTATGGGCTACTTGATTGGTGCGTATTCCAAAAAATGTCTTTTAGGGCCTCAAAGCAACTCTGGACCTTCAGGACCCGAAAAACCACCAAAAATATAAAGTTGTGCTAGAATTAAGGAAACTAAAAAGAAACGGTGTTGGGGGTCGAAATAGAATAGGCGGGTGGCCACCCATATCCACTTGGATTATTCTCCCCCCCTTAGGAAGCAATGATCCCCATTACATTGAAAGCCTCCATGAGATGGGGAAACTTCTGCTGAACTTGGTCCCTAATGAGCCACTTACCTTGGTGTAGGAGCTGGCCATATTTAACAACCTGATAAAGTTGGATCCTTTGTTGGCGAGTGTTATTGATTTGTGTGTTCATGATCCGATCAGTGGCAACATGTTCAATGCAATCTAGGTTGAGCTCTATTGGTGTTAGCTGCTAAGCAATGTATGATGTGTCAAGCAATGGTGGAAAGTATGGATGAAGGCGGTCCACATTGAATATGGGGTGCATACCAAGGAATGGGTTGATATGGATCTTGAAAGTGTGGTTTCACACAACCTCGGTGATGGTGTAAGGCCCATATCAAAGTGAACAAATCTTTCGATAAGCTCCGACAAGGCGTTCCTTCTGCAAATGCAACCACACTTTTTTGCTCAATTGAAACTTATGTGGCACCCAATGTTGATCATTTCATTGTTTGTGCTTAGCATTGGATTTATCCAAGATGTTTTGAACCTAATGGCGGATGTGATGAATGTGTCCAATAAACATGGTGGCTTTATTAGCTTCGGGTTGAACATGGGCATATCCTTCCTATGTAGTTGCAAAAGGCGGTGCAACATTAATGAGACATAATGGATGAAACTCCAAGCCCACTTGATAGGGTTTGTGGCCAATCGAGATATGGAGAGCCCTACTATGATAGTATTTCACATAGGGAAGACTCTCATCCCATGTTTGCAGATGCTTAGAGTTGAACACGCAGAGTATGTGCATAATCATCCTATTAATGATCTTTGACTTGCCATCAGTCTAGGGGTGGAATTTAGTAGACTTAGTGAGCTTGGTGTCCAAAAATGACAAAAGGCTTGAACATAATGCACAATAGAAAGTTTTAAGGGCGAAATTTCACAAATTGGCTATTTTTGGGACATTTAAAAAAAAAAACTATTTGCCAAATTCATTAAAATTTTGCCTTTTTTTTTTTACATATATATGATTAAATGGATGATATTCGCCAAAAAAATCTTATTTTATAAGTAAATTACAATTTTTTTTATTGTATATTCACCGACATTCTATAGATATGAATTTTCAAACTAGAATAGTCGCCTACAATACTATATATAGGTAAAATAGTAAATCCTTGAAAAATACCTTGGAATGCACTTAGGAACCTACTATGTTGATTTAATATAATGGATTGCGGGATCCTGAAATGCATCCACACTCGTTCAAATAAGAGTTTGGCAGTGGCTTCTTCCGTGATACTCTTCTTGCACGCAACCAATATGGCCATCGTATCAAATCTATCGAAAACCACAAATACACATTCATTGCCATGCTTCGTAGAAGGAAGGACAAACATATTGTCCATGTTGATGGGTTCCCAAGGCCGGTCAGGAGTAGGCAGAGGAGTATACAAGCCTTGTTTCTTAATGGTTGGCAAGGTGATGACATAAACAATCTAGCATTTGATATTTTTTCCATCATGTTGAAGATTTGGCCAACAAAAATACTTTTGTAGTACTACTATTGTCTTCTCTACGCCGAAGTGTCCTACAAATCGACTGTAGTGCGCCTCCCAAATCATCTTGGCACACTTGCTTGAAGGGAAAAAAAAGTTGTTCCAAGTGGCATAAAAGTGCGTCGTAGAGGTGGAAATCTAGAAATGGATTTCCATCCATCAACATCCGGTATGTAGTGGAAAATTCTCGATCATTTTTGTAAAGTTGTAACAACCAGAAGTCTTATGCCTACAAGAGTCGAGAACAATGGTCAGTGTCGCAACCGGTGGTCGACTGAGGCAATCTGCAACATTATTGGTGCTGCCCTTCTTGTACTTAATTTTGATATGAATTTGTTGCAAACATGTGGACCATTTCCGATGGTGATCATTCTGCAAATTCCCTTGTGTTTGTATAAACTGAAGATTTCGATGATTTATGTGGATGATCGTCTCCTTCCCTAGAATGTAATGTTTCCACTATCAACAAGCCTGCATGATGGAAAATATCTATTTATCATTGGTGGGGTACTTTCGAATTGCATCTGAGAGTGTCTCACTGTGATAGGCCACCAAAATCCCTTGTTGGGTGAGAACTACACCAATAGCATATTCAGAGGTATTTGTCTCAACTTCAAATGGTTGTTTCAAGTCTAGTAATGTGACTACTGGCGTAGCGAAAAGGTGGTGGTTCAACTCAATGAACGCCTTTTGTTGGGACTTGGACCAGAAAAGCTTTGCTTTTGATCTGCCCTTAGTAACTCGACTCAAAGGACATGTGATATGAGAGAATCTTAACATGAACCTTCGATAGGAATTAGCAAGGCCCAGAAAGTTGTGGAGCTCTGTTAGAGTGGTTGGGGTTGGCCAATCTTGAATGACTTGGATCTTATATGGATCCACATGCACACCTTGCTCACCAATAATGTAACCCATATATTGGACCTGGTACATGCCAAAGGTTCATTTCTCCAAGTTGGCACATTGTTTGTGTTGTCGTAGTGTTTGAAGGACCTCCATAATGTGTTGCAAGTTCTCTTCCCAACTCTTTCTAAATACAAGGATGTCATGTAGATATACAACCATAAATGAGTTGGTGAAGGGTCGAGAGATGTCATCCATCAGCCTCATAAGAGTTGTAGGGGAATTTGTTAACCCGAAAGGCATGACCAACCACTCAAAAAGGCCCTCCTTGGATTTGAAGGCGACCTTCCATACATCTGCGGGTTATATTAGAACTTGGTGATAGTTAGAATTCAAATCAATCTTGATGAAGTAGTTGGCCCCCTTGAGTTGGTCAAGAAGGGAATCAATTCTTGGGATTGGATACTTTTTCCTGATAATGATTTTATTTAGTGCTCGATAATCAATGCAAAGTCTCCAAGTCCCATTCTTATTCTATATGAGTACAATTGGACTCCCAAGAGGTGAGGAACTTGTACAAATGTGCCCTTTTTGTAGTAACTCCTGGATTTTGCACTTGATTTCTTCGTTTTCTAAAAGAGAGAGACAATATATCATACCATTGGTTAGAGGTGCCCCAAGAGTCAGATCAATCGAATGCTTGAATCGATAGTGAAAAGGTACACCTATGGGTAAGGAGAAGATGTCCCTGTGTTTTTCCACGATCTTATCCACCTACTTCTACCACATGGAGGTACCGTTCCTGGGGGCTGTGGATGTGGATATGATCTTCCCCTTAATTTGAGAGTGAAAAAAAATTCCTAGTCTGGGAGATGATATTACGACATTGCTTAGCAGAGGTTAAAGAAATAATGGTAGGTGGGGCTACCTTCAGTATCCTATATAGCTTACTACCTAAATTAATAAAAACACTGTGAGACCTGGACTCATCCATAACCTGACGCTTCCTCAGGTATGGTTGGCCTAATAATACATTACAAAATTCAATGGGAGAGAAACATCACATAATACCTCATTTGTGAAGGGATTAATGTTGTAGGGTAGGCGACACTGGTAGCTGATGCAGATATCTTGCCCTTGGTGGAGCCATTTGATGGTGTATGATTGTAGATGTGGTGTCTTCGATAGGTCCAACCTCTTCATGACCTCAAATGAGATAAGATTCTTTTGGCTCCCGATGTCGATAATGAGTTGTAGCAGAGAACCCTTCACCCATATTTGTGAGTGGAAGAGATGCTCCCCTCCTATAGATATTCATGATCAATATTCTGGACCTTGGTGGTGGAAATGATAGAAAAAAGGATTTTCATTGATAATATTCTTCCCCTTGTCAGTCCCCTTGTTGGGTTTCGATTCAGAGTTGGAACATGCATCTAACTATGAGGCTTTTAGCTCAGCCACCAATGACTGCTTGGCATGACATTAATTTGTGTTGTGAGTGGGTTTCTTGTGGAACTCACACCATTTTCCTATTCCCTCCTTTGCCTTCATGGTGTTATTATTTTCTTGGGGCTTCAATGGGTTTTCCTTGGTTACCTTGCCTTGTGTTTGTCCTTTATTCTGTGGTTTGGGGGTGCCTTTTCTGTGCTTCAGATTCGCAAATACAAAGTCTCGCTTCTTCTATTTATTCTTTTGCTCAACCTTGACAACATATCGATATGCGACACTAAGCTAGGATATGTCCATGAATTTCATCTCTAGCTAGACGTACTTGTGTAGATAGTTGTGGTACTTGAGTACCAAATGTTGCTCAAAATCCTTGATATCCATCTTCATGCAAAGGGTATGAAATATATTTTTGAAATCTGACACGCCTTGGTCTCTTTCCTGCCACAGTGTGGTCCATTTTATGCACTTATCTTCATAACTCTCGACAAGGTAATATTATTCCTTAAATGCGTCTCAGAAAGAATTCCAAGTGGGTGCAACTGGAAATAGTGAGGGTTCCTTCTTATCCCTTTGCTCATAGTAGGTTTCCCACAAGTCCTTGATATGGGGGGCAACTTTGAGGATAAAAGTAACATTTTCCTTATTGGAAAAACTATGGACTAAAAATATCCTTCCAACATATTTAACCATTTACCTAAGACATTTGAATCTCTTTGGGCTTCAAATATATGAATTTAAAAGTTAACTTGTACCTTAAAGGGGCGGTGCCTCCGAAGTGACTGTCAGATGCAGATGCTTTTCCCACTGATACCTCTCAAAGGATCTGGGAAAATTTATCCATCATATTGTTCCTTTGTCGCTCTAGAGCCTCTTCGAGTAGCATTTTGAAAGGATCTCTTGCTCCTTCGTCTTTCTTTTGTTCCACCGTGGGAGGTTGTCAGGGTCGGCAAGGCCGATCTTGAAAGGGTTCAACTAGATCAAGTCCTAACTCCTTATACCCTTACCTTTTTGGGGACATGCACAAAAAAACAGAGAAAGAACAGACCGCTCTGATACCATTGATCCGAATTTATGTAAGAACGAAATGAAATATAGATTTAAATAGAAACATAGATCTACAATGTAAAATGGCCTTCAATTCACTAACAACTAGTACTGAAAATTGTTTACATGCAAAATGGAAATAGACTAGCTCAAACGATGGTAGCTTATATGTGAGGAGAGATGCGATGGCTACATGCTTTCTAAAACATGTTATAATGACGCTTGGAGGAATTTTTATTATTGAGGAATAATGTAAAACCCTAAACATCTAAAAACCAAACCTTAAGAGATGAAGCGACAAAAGTTTGTGGGCCTTGTCGGGATTAGTTGGAACACCAACTTCCCAAGATCGTAATTTAGACATACGACATCTATTTGGCACACATCATACATCGTTAAAAATATATATCCGAGAAAATAAGTTTTCCCCTCAAGCCCCTGCCCAATGGTATTCGAGATTGTAGCATTTTCCAAAAAAACATCATTTAGGGCTGAAAATGGCTCCAGAAGTTTAGGACCTGAAAAATTGCCAAAAATATAAAGTTGTGCTAAAATTAAGGAAACTGAAAAGAAATAACATTGGGGGTCCAAGTGGAATAGACGGTTGGCCACCAATATCAACTTGGATCAAGAAAAGTTTCACTTTTATGAGGATGTTATCATAATTTTCATTACCTTTAATTTTAAGATTATAAGTTATATAATGCTTTCAAATTTCTCTTATGTTTCTCCATACTCTCTAGAAGTATCACAACCCCAAACTTCACAACTATATAAGATATTATGAGTGACGAAGATCCTAAAGAGGAGTTCTATCTAAGTCCCAACGCCAAAAGTTTATTGATTTACAACTATTTTCAAGTCCATAATAAACTTTCCACCCTTTATTTTTTTGAAGTGTTTACTTTTTGTAGGTAATTCATCGATTGGAGTTTAGTTAGTCGAACAATTTGGTTGGGAAACATGACTAGGAATGAATCTCAATAATTTTGGTCAAGAACAAATCAACTAGGAAGATAAGTCGAAGGTGGAGTCGATAGGTCACTAGTCAAGTTGGAAGAATAGCTACTTTGGTCAAAATTGATGGGTAGTCGAGCAATTGAAAGAAGTTGATAATTGATTAGAGCAGTCCAAGGGATCACAATCAAGGGTAACTACATAGTTGACTTAGAACAGTGTTCGATTGGTGGTCTAAAGGGAATCAACTAAAATCTAAAAATAGGTATGAGTCCCAAGATTCTTAGGATCTTAGCCAATGATCTTCAATCACCTATAATGATTTGAGATGATTTGAATTATGGTTTTCTTATGCCTATAAATAAACATGATATAATTATGACGAGAGATGATAAAAGATGAGATGATGAAAAATGAATGCATTGGTGTTAGGTATGGCCCAAGGTCAACATTCATAGTAGAATGACCATGATATTTGTTTGAGAGTAGAAGAGTGGTGGAGCTCAAAGGTTAGTTGGTTTTTCGAGTTAAAAGTTTCCAAGATAAAATCTTTGTGATGTCTAATTATTTATGTTGTGTTGTTGCTTATTTTATAATATTTGAGTTTTCCCGTGCTCTTTAAAGGTTTATATTGATTGAGATTTTGATTTAATTTAGATGTATAGTTGAATTTCATTTGGAATTTTTATATATTAGGAGTAACTTAGGTGCCTTAAGTTCAACACATTTATCCTTTCTTGAATGTTATAGTTGCAATTGAGCTTATCATAATGATTGATTGTAAGATATTTGTTTCAAGACACTTACATCAAGTTATTATTGTCATACATGAAATTAGCATAATTGATTCTTTTAGATTTGATTATCATAACCTTCATTTTTTTAATGTTAATAGTCATAATAATATTAGAGAAACAATCCTTGAGAAACTTCAATTGCTTGTCAAGGTTATACAAACTCCCTACTATAAGAACAATTTCCTAACATAAACAAGAAGGATGATTATTATTCAAACTAGAGATGTGTTGACACATCTTGCTTCTCCAAGGAAATCCTCTAAATTTTATAAGTATAAGCCAAAAAGGGTAAGGGATAGAGAGTAGTCTTTGGTAATTCCTATTTTACAATTAATTCTATGAACTAGCCCTTAGTGTTCTTAAACTAGGGAACACCGTTCTTATAAAACCTTATTACAACAATTCTCAACTTAAAAAAGATTTTTGGCTCTTTTAATTCATTCTGGGCACTATATCAAATTATTTTTTAAACTCAACCATGCAACATAGGAGATTAATTTCATTATTATCATACTCCTCCATAATAAGTATTACAAAACTCGTCTATGATTGAATAATATTTCCTAATATGATAATTTTTTTTATCGTTTTTAAAATGTATCTTAATATTTTCTTTTCTAAATAATTCCATTTTTTTTTAAAAATAATTTTTATTGACTTGATTAAAAGAAAAGTAATTATTTTAGTTTAAAAGTTATAAAAAATTCATGTAACTTAAAGGAAAAAGAAGTACAATAAAAAAATTAATAACAAATTTGGCCAATTATTTATTAATAATACATATAATGTGGAATAATATATTTAATTAATAATACATATAAATTAAATACAAGGTAAAATATGTGAAAACATTAATATATATTAAAAATTAAAATAAAAAATTGCATTCCAAGGTAATAGTGAAGAATATCTATATTATATATGGGTTATATTTATTTATTAAGTGAAGGGTTCGTCAGAGATGTTATAACTAATTAAAAGCTCATATTTCTTTTAAAAGAAAATAATTTTAAGTGAAGAAATAATGGATTATTTATTTCAATTATTTTAAATTAAATTATAATTAAAAAATATATATTTAATACACTATATTTAAAAAATAAAAATATATATTTAAAAGTTTATATAAATTGTAATTAATTTTAATAAAATATTTAACTGTGGTTTATTATATTATTTTATTTTTTAATTAAAAGTTGAATGTGATTTTAATAAAATTATGATTTTGTATTTTGCGAATGTATTATTTTAATATATATAAAATTTCAATTTTAGAAAATATTAAAATCGAGTTGTTTATAGTAAAAAATTGGAATTTTTTTAGTGAGTTTTTTCTGTCTATTTTTTCTACAATCGAGAAGGAATTTATTGAAATCACAAATTTGATGAATAATCCCTGTACAATAAAAATACCTTAGAGATTTTTCAAGATATTGAATCCATCTATAAAATCAATCGAATTCCAACACTAAAAAATAAAAAAAATCACGCTAAAAGCAATTCCCATTAAAATTATATAAATTACATAACTCAAATTTTACATTTATATAAACAACATTAAATACTTAAACTAAATAAGATTTTACAATTCAATAAATTTAACAAATTATCCTAATAATGATATTTTGATAACAATGCTCGTTGCCTTTTGTCCTATGGAGATAAATGAGTCTTTTTTTTAGTGGCAATTGTCTAAGAAATATATCAATAACAAAGGAGGTTGGGAGGCAGCAAGTCCCTGCATTGAGTGTGGTAGAAAAAAACTGTTGATAACTGTAGAATTGATGGAACGCTCTGCCATCTGCACCGGGGGCTGGAAGGGCTGGAAGGTGCAGGGTACAAGCTGCTTAATGGTGAACAATAGTAGCATAATGTGACAATTGTGGATTTCCATAATTGAGTTTTAGCAGGAGTACTCGCACCAATATTTCACAGAGCATCCCACATGAGAGGATTGGAAAGAGCACAATGATTGAGGAGAGAGATTCAGCTGCTGCCCAGCACTGAAAAGAAAATAAAAGACATGATTATAGTCTTGTGTGACATTGGTATTCAACTGGTAACCCCTCCAAAGTCTGCTGACAAAGCCTGAGAATGCAGATAATACAAGTCACAAAAAAAAGTGTACTTTGTCAAACTGAACTCTGATTCGTGGATGATTGCACAAACTTCGTGTAGAAAAGAGCTGTGTAAGGATCCGGTAAAGGGTAAGGATCTTGGTACCTGCAATTCAAAAATGTCAAACTTCCAAGAAAATTGAAATCCAACAAAGAATAGCCACCAAAAAATGGTAGAAAGGAAAGTACATTGTGTTAATAAAAATCTATCTTCACAGAAAGACCCTTTTTCAAATTCTAGTGCTTTCAAATTTTGCTTTTACATCTGCAGTGTTTCTGAAAGGAGAGCACATTTGTTCGATTTAAGCTTCATGGTTTATCTTCCAACTGATTTTTCAAAAACCTACTACCCTTTGTAGCTATTCAATAACCACATACAATGCCTTGATTTTGTAGGCACGGGGATTTGCAAAGGGATCCACTTTCTATAAGCCTACTAACTTACCAGCAGGCTTTGTCAGCCTAGGCCATATTGTACACCCTGACTGTTTGCCTCTGCAGCGATGGGTTCTTGTGGCCAAAGAGACTAATGTTTCTGCAAGACTATCATCTCAATATAAACATTCCAACAATGCATTGGATGCCCCTACTGATCCTTTGTTATTTTCGCGAGACTGTGAAACGAATTGTGAAACAGGACAACGTATAGCTCTTGCTAAACCACTGAATTATACTTTGGTTTGGATAAAAGGCCTGATGAAATATATTTTCCAGTACTAGCAATTGCTAACCAAAATGTAAATTCATTAAATAGACATTTGAGAGGGGGTTGGAAGGGCTGGAAGGTATAGGGTACAAGCTTCCTTAATGGTGAACAATAGTAGCATAATATGACAATCCAGTATTTCACACAGCATCCCACATGAGAGGATTGGAAAGAGCACAATGATTGAGGAGAGAGATTCAGCTGCTGTCCATCATTGAAAAGAAAATAAAAGACATTATTATAGTCTTGTGTGACATTGGTATTCAACTGGTAACCCCTCCAAAGTCTGCTGACAAAGCCTGAGAATGCACATAATACAGGTCACTAAAAAAAGTGTATTATGTCAAACTGAACTCTGATTCGTGGATGATTGCACAAACTTTGTGTAGAAAAAAACTGTGTAAGGATCCAGTAAAGGGTAAGGATTTAGGTACCTGCAATTCAAAAATGTCAAACTTCCAAGAAAATTGAAATCCAGCAAAGAATAGCCACTAGAAAATTGCAATCTAGTAGTAAAAATCAGAAAGGATAGTACATTGTGTTAATAAAAATCTATCTTCACAAAAAGACCCTTTTTCAAATTCTAGTGCTTTCAAATTTTGCTTTTACAACTGCAATGTTTTTGAAAGGAGAGCACATTTGTTCAGTTTAAGCTTCATGGTTAATCTTCCAACTGATTTTTCAAAAAACTACTAGCCTTTTAGCTGTGCAATAACCACATATAATGCCTTGATTTTGTATGCACGGGATTTGCAAAGGGTAGTATCTATTTAGGCGAGATTGAAGTTGCTCAAGTATCCACATTTGAAAAGGTGTGGAGTTGCTATGATGGAGGGTAGTATGATCAGGGATCCACTTTCTATAAGCCTACTAACTTACCGGCAGGCTTTGTCAGCTTAGGCCATATTGTACACCCTAATTGTTTGCCTCTACAGCGATGGGTTCTTGTGGCCAAGGAGACTAATGTTTCTGCAAAACTATCATCTCAATATAAACATTCCAACAATGCATTGGAAGCCCCTACTGCTCCTTTGTTATTTTCGCGAGGCTGTGAAAGGACTTGTGAAACAGAACAACGTCTAGTTCTTGCTAAACCACTGAATTATACTTTGATTTGGATAAAAGGCCTGATGAAATATATTTTCCAATCCTAGAAATTGCAAACCAAAATATAAATTCATTAAATAGACATTTGAGAGAGCTAGCAACTGAATAAAGAAATAACCAGTTGAAACAATTATCACTAATAATTTAAGAAGATCACAATGTATTTACTATTAAGTTTTAACAAATATTATAATCACTAACCCTATTATGCCTTCTGCATCCTTGTCCACATATTGTCCAAAGTTCTCGACATAAAACTAATCTTTCGTGCAAATATAAAGTAATTAAGGTCAGCAAAATAAAGTTTAGTTGTGAACCTTCCACACAAAATTATATATCCCTACCATAGGAATTCAAGAGGTTATCTAAACCAATTATTGGCATTGACTCTATGTATGCATTCCATTGTTAAATCAATGTCAAAAAGAATCATGTCCCTCGTTCAGCCAGCAATCTGCACCTGGGGCTGGAAGGTACAACGTACAAGCTGCCTTAATGATGAACAATAGTAGAATAATATGACAATTGTGGATTTCCATAATTGAGTTTTAGCAAAATAAAGTTTAGTTGTGAACCTTACACAAAATTATATACCCCTACCAGAGCAATTCAAGAGGTTATCTAAACCAATTATTGGCATTGACTCTATGTATGTATTCCATTGTTAAATCAATGTAAAAAAGAATCATGTCCCTCGTTCAGCCAACAATCTGCACCTGGGGCTGGAAGGTATAGGGTACAAGCCGCCTTAATGGTGAACAATAGTAGCATAATATGACAATTGTGGATTTCCATAATTGAGTTTTAGCAGGAGTTCATAGTGTGAAAAACAACCCTCACACCATGATATCTCAAGTTTCAACAATGAAACAATCAAGTCATTGCTATCATTCACCTAGCTTATCTTTGACAAGGATGAGGATGTAGGAGAGGAGGAAAAATATATTGTCACTATTGGCTGGGTGAATAGCCCTGGGTTCAAGAGGATATCTAAAGGAATTATTGGCATTGACTCTATGTATGGTGTCCAGCTCTCAAAAACTCAAAATTCTGTTTACGAATCCCCAGAAAATAAAAATTTGAGAACAGCTTGTGTCCGGCTCTTAAAAAATCAAATTTCTGGTCAATTTAGTGAAGGTAATTCCAAAGCATTGGGTACGGGGTACAAGCTGCCTTAATGTGAACAATATTAGCATAACATGACAATTGTGGATTTCCATAATTGAGTTTTAGTAGGATTTCGTAGTGTGACAAACAACCCTCACACCATGACCACTAAGCCAACTAGTCAAACAAAAGATTCAGAGACAAACTCCAGTAACATAGCAAGCGTCAGTGAGATTGAATATCAAGGTTAAGAATGTGTAGAAAAGCCCCAAAGTAAATTTTGACGTGAGGAGTTAATTTTGATGGAACGCCTGCCATCTTTCTGATTAATTTATCCCTATGAGGTCTCTTGGTAGGAGATTCGCAATGTTGGTACTTAACAAGGAATAAATTCGCGCCATACTAAGAGCCTGAAGGATATTAAGAAGCCAGAGGACCAGTTTGTAAAAATTGTAAAGGTCAGAGTTACCGTATCGTTATAGATCCAGCACCCATCACTCATAGGGTTCTCAAATATTTTAGGATTCATTTCCAAAATGCTTTTTGTGTATAGCTTATCCTCGTAGGATCTATTTCCTGAATGTTTTCTCTTTCAAAACCCTAATTTTACGAATCCCCAAATACTAAAAATTTGAGAACAGCTTGTGTCCGGCTCTCAAAAACTCAAACTTCTGGTCAGTTTGGCGAAGGTAAATTTTTGAAATGGTACATATCACATCTTGCCTACTATATTGATATTTTTTACCATTCATTCAGAAATAAGAAGCAGAAGAATCCAAATTTCTTGATGGACATATTTCTAACAGTCTTTTGTGACAGCATACATGAAGTTATAGGTCTGGCCCTTAACAATATTGCTAGAAAACATACAGTAAATGAATCCCCCCTCCTCCCCCCTCTTTCTGTTACATGCTTTAAAGGAGGAAATTAGTTTCACTCCAACCAATACAAGGATCTGCAGTGACAACATTTGTGCCTTTGAAATTTTTTTCAAGAGCTCTCCATATGCTACAGGAACTGGTAGGGCCAACCTAGAAATTTGAATGTTTTCTTCCCTATGTTTAAAGCATTTGGCAGTTAACAACAATTCTATGCAAAATGGATTGACCTTAAGAAAAAACCATGTGGACAGGACAACAAATAGTATTGATGCATACCTGTCAACTACATGCTTTGATACAAACCTACCAGGTATGTTGGAACAACAACAATTTGAACACTGTCGTGCACCCGTATGGGACAACAAAAGGGAAGTGCTAGAAGGCTAGAGGGTGTTTGATGGCTGGGCACTCATTGTCACAGGACTATTCAGACTTTTGGATAAAGGACTTATGTATAGCCCATGTCAACTTTTACATATACTTCATCACATCTTTCATTCGCTAGTACTCAGTTTCAGGTTCAGCCCAATGGTGACAGAGACTCCAAAATACAAGCGTTCAGACTTTAATGTGTGCTTGCTTTGGACGTTGACCAAACATAGTGGAAAGGGCCATTGGATTAATGAAGTGCTAACGTGGCTACAATTGATATCTAATTTCACCCAGCAGCCTCATCTTGCACATGCTACAGTAGGATAGGAAGGGAATAAGATCCTTTTAGCACTAATGTAGTATGAATAAGCTATATTTGAGCAGTATTTGATTGCAAATATCATAGGCATTGAGGGCTTGTGCCTTTCTTTGTAAAAGACATATTTTGATGTATTTTTTTTTGGATTCACATGTACGTGGCGAGATTCTGAGGTTATCATGCACTCCCAAGAAGAGCGCATGTCCCCGAGTTCAAGCTAGTTGTTAACCATTAGTTTGAATGGGAGTAATCCTAGTGAATTTTCTCATTACCTTAGCGATTTTCATCACTAAGAGCCTTGGATGTTTGAAGGACTCATTTTTTTTCATATTATGACGGGCTAGAAGATTTGATGACATATTGGTTGATCAGTGACACACTACTTGAAGATGAATAGGCTCTTTGTTGAAGCACCCTAGGGTTTGTGCATGTCTTTGGATTCATTCAAGTTTCTAGGCATTTTCATGGTTCCCAGGGTAGTTTACATTTCCAAAGGCAGCTTTTGGGGTAGACACTTCCCTCTTCCTTTGTCGGTTTGGTGAATATTTGGTGCCTAGCTATGTTTTCCTTTGGATCCGTAGTAAAAATACAAATTTTATCAAACCATAGTTGATCTCATTGGTGAGGTTTATTCTTTTGAGAATTTCTTTTTGTTGAACCTTGATATCCATTGTTAATCTTGATAACATGAAAGATTACTTTTCCTTTTAGGCTTTAATCTTTGAATGAAATAGACCAATTTGTAAGAGGTTTTCATTTTGATCTGGTAAGCCATTTGATTCACCTTGACTCCATTTCTCTTGTTGGATTTGGCACTGATCTCTACTTTCTTCCATCACCTATTTTAAAACCCTAAAAACTCCAAACCATTTGATTCACCTTGACTCCATTTCTCTTGTTGGATTTGGCACTGATCTCTACTTTCTTCCATCACCTATTTTAAAACCATAAAAACTCCAAAACTCTATTTTACTAAGGCTACTCTTAGTGTGTTAGGTATTAGTAATCCTACTATCTATTCCCCACATGAGCTGGATGATAGCTGGCGTAAAATGAATAGGATACGTTACTGAGATGATAGTGGTGACAGTCTCAATAGTTGCCCATACTGAGATGATAGTGGTGAATGTCTTAATAGTTTTCCTTTGAATTGTGCCTTATGGATTTGAGCTTTTGTAATTTATATGGTAATAGGCCTCATACAAAATGAAGGGTAAGAGATACTAGATATTGAGTTTGGTGCATTGACTCATTCCTTGGTTGTGAATTTGAAATTCTTAATCGAGTGAATAACATCGTCAATACCTTGGGCTTGTTTTATGTTGTACTTTTGTGCTTATTGTCACCCCTCAAAATACAGGTCCATTTTGAGGTTTACACAAGGCATGCTAGGACCCTATTTAAAGAAAGTATTGTTTTGATGGAAAAAAATGATGTTATTATTTTCAGACTTTTTGTGACAGCAGTAAAGGAATCATTTCTAGATTGATTGAGGTTTATCTTCCACCACTAGTTTAAGCCTGTAATGGTTAATGAAATCTGATTGGCTAAGCTACTTATTGCAGGCCCAATAAAAGGTATGGATATGGATGGTCTGCTCTTGAATATTCATTATGCTAGGGTTATGTTGAGGGTTTTGTCATGCAGTTTCAAGCATTATAGTTTGGCCTATTTTCAAACATGTTCATTCCATGCAAAAGGTCCATTTCTATGTTTTCCTCTAAACAGGAGTTAGTTCACACACCTGACATGTTTAAGGATATTTTAGTGTTGGAGGTAAGGAAAAGAGTGGCTAATTGGGAGTAAGATTGAGCATACAGATATCTTGTTGCAAATGGTTTCAGAGTCCAGACACAGTATTCCAAATATCTAGGTGCGACTATGTTTTCATATGGATTTTCCGGCAAAGACCACACAATTATGCAGGAACCAATGTTCTGGAGTTCCTTAATCAACTTCTCGATACGACAGAATGAAGGTGCATTGCCTCCAAAAGCGAGAAATCCTACAAAAAGATCAGGGGCCTAACGAACTAGAGAGAGTTGGTCAGTAAGAGATGGAGGGGCAAGGATTTCGATCCATCAAGGTGAGAACCAGGTCGGATCACGACTTCTTCAAAAGCGTACCTTCAAGGGGAGATTTGGGGGAGCTGCAGCAAGAATCTAAAGACCTTCTAGGCAATGCGTAATCTCAGTATTAAGGTCGATCAAAGTCAAGTCAGGGGCATGTCTCGAAGCGCTTGAGGTCATCCAATGACCAAAAGCATACCGTCGAGGACCGAAACTAATACATATTCTCCTTCAGGCTCCTAAGTGCAGGTTAGAATCTAACAACACTGATTTATCACTCAACAGACGCTCTATAGTCATCAATATTGTATGTAGTTCTTGCGAGAGCAAATGGTAACTGTAACTTGTGAAGGTCCTACAGTTTGAGGTCCCTTCCTAACCAATTGTTTGTTTACAGACAAAAAAACCATTGCCAAGATAAAAAATAACGTTAGGACAACCCACGCTACCGATAAAAACACAAATTTCCCGTAGCTCAAAAACTGGAATCGTACATAGCCAAGGTAAAAAACTGAAACCCTACAGAGGCTACAATATGCTTGTGTCTGGCTCTCAAAAACTCAAACTTCTAGTCCAAAGTTATCTACAGAAAACTAATCTTTCGTGTAAATATAAGTAATTAAGGTCAGCAAAATAAAGTTTAGTTGTGAACCTTCCACACAAAATTATATATCCCTAATAGAGCAATTCAAGAGGTTATCTAAACTAATTGTTGGCATTGACTCTATGTATGCATTCCATTGTTAAATCAATGTAAAAAAGAATCATTCCCTCGTTCAGCCAGCAAAAAGATTGGGGCCTAACGGACCAGAGAGCGTCAGTCAATAAGAGACGAAGGGGCAAGGATTTCGATCCATCAAGGTGAGAAGCAGGTCGGATTAGGGCTTCTTCGAAAGTGTACCTTGAAGGGGAGATTTGGCAGAGCTGTAGCAAGAATTTACAAACCTTCAAGGCAATGCGTAATCTCAGTATTAAGGTCGATCAAAGTCAAGTCAGGGGCATGTCTTGAAGCACTTGAGGTCATCTGATGACTAAAAGCGTACCCTTGAGGACCGAAGACCGAAACTAATACATATTCTCCTTCAGGCTCCTAAGTGTCGGTTAGAATCTAATAGTACTGATTTAGCACTCAAGAGAGGCTCTATAGTCATCACTATTGTATGTAGTTCTTGCGAGAGCAAATGGTAGCTGCAACTTGCGAGGGTCCTACAGTTTGAGATCCCTTCCTAACCAATTGTTTGTTTACAGACAAAAAAAAACCACTGCCAAGATAAAAAAGAACGTTAGGACAACCCACGCAAAACACAAGTTTCTCGTAGCTCAAAAACTGAAATCGTACACAGCCTAGGTAAAAAACTCAAACCCTACAGAGGCTAAAATATGTCAATACAGTAAAAAACTCAAACCCTACAGAGGCTAAAATATGTCAATAAAATGTAATAACATAAACAATACCTAATATAAACCAATGTAGTGGATCTGAAGCAAAAATAAAAGTGAAGCGAGGTAACCACGAAATCATTTCTAACTTTATTATATAACAACAAAAGTAACTTACACGTAGGCGGATGTTGCATGAATAATGCTAAATAGAATGAAATGTGTACAAAATGAATAATTAGTAGCTAACACTTACAAATGCCCTGACCTACATTAACCTCTATCAAATCAGCCTCACAGGTTAACCAGCACAAATGTCATAGTTTCCCAAATAGATGGTAGCACCATTGCTCTTCTTGCTACGTTAGTTGGTGGCTCAAATGTTTAAACTTTTAGCTGTTTAACCAACACGTAAAAATTCCCTGACTTACGTTAACCTCCATCAAATCAACCTGTAGGTTAACCAACACAAATGTCATATCTTCCCAAACAGATGTCAGCACCTTTACTCTTCTTGCTACCTTAGCTGCTGGCTCAAATGTTTAAACTCTTGGTTGTTTAACCATCTAAGCTGCTTAACCGTCTAAGCTCCATACCCTGTTGGCTATTTAACAGTCTAACCTCCCTGACTGTCAACCCTTCCCTGACTATCAACCCTTCCCAGCACTGTTACTATGAGATACATAGTCAGTTCCACTGCCTGTTCAGAGAGTCTCGGGACAATCTGTCCGTCAGGCTGGCATGAATGCAAAGGAAGGCAAGCCCAAGGTAGGATTGTCCTTCATTAGCTAGACCGAGATTAGCTGCTCGACCATCCTTGCGAAGTATGGTACCTCCCTTTGCGAAGTATGGTACCTCCCTTTAAGTCTCGGTAAGCCTGCCATCGCTTAGGTTTCATTTTTTCTGCCATCATTTAAATCTTGGCACAGACTAGCTAAAGCTGCTCGAGCTCAAGCTGATGAGCCCAGTAGGGGTTTCATAGCATGCCTACCCAATTCCTGCATCTGGTGTTGTTGTTTCTATTGGTGCCAGTGCCTAGAATTGGCTCTGAAACTGGCGGCTCTAAATAGGCATCTGGAGGGTATGACTCTGCCCCCCTACCGACAAATCTGGAAGACACCAACAAGAGGCCGACAAGGAATTGGTTTCTTTCCTGTCCAGAGTTACCAGGGGGTGGGCGTAGGCACCAGCGAAATCTCCTCGAACCAACAGCCCATGGTGCCAAGGATGCCCTGTTCGCTGTTTAACAGTCTAACCTCCCTGATCCTCTTCCTTCCAGCGCCTCTTTCCTTACTTCAGAGATAGATTTCCCCCCTTTATCACCCTACCTTAGACCCCACCTTATACCGCAAGCCGAGAAAACCACCCACCCAAATACGCTCATACCATTGCCCACAAGAAAAGCCAAAAGGTAGGATCCTTGCAAAGTATGGTACCTCCCCGACTCTCAGCCCTTCCCTACCCTGGTCCTGCTTGCTAATAGCCTGCACCTGACCTGAATCAGAACTGAGCCCTTGGATTCCAAGAAGGGAGGGCAGCAAAAAGAGGAAACCAAGAGGAAGCCAGGAAGGGAGGGCACCAAAAGAAAGCCTGCACCATGCACACCTCCACCATGCATTGGACACCTACACCACCTACATGCACACTTACACCTGCCAACCTGCAAATAAACGCTTAAACTAACGTGCAAATAAACGCTCAAACTAACATGCTCAAATTATGCTAATAGCCTGCACCTGACCTGAATCGGAACTGAGCCCTTGGATTCCAGGAAGGGAGGGCAGCAGAAAGAGGAAACCAAGAGGAAGCCAAGAAGGGAGGGCAGCAAAAGAACACTTGCACCATGCACACCTCCACAATGCATGGACACCTACACCACCTGCATCCACACTTACACCTGCCAACCTGCAAATAAACGCTGCAAATAAATGCTCAAACTAACATGCTCAAACTATGCTCAAATTAAAATGCCAACCAGCAAACAAACGCTCAAACTAATATGCTCAAACTATGCCAACCTGCAAACAAACGCTCAAACTAATATGATCAAACTAAAATGCTAGGAAAAGTAGGCAAACTAATGCTAGCATTAATATGAACTGTTTGACAGCCACTAATAATGAATCGGGTAAAGCAAAACAAACCTATGGTGCAGCCTCTTTCGCCTCAGGAAGAGGCCAAATATGATGGAAAACAAGGTTAAATTTACAAACTTATAAGATGGCAAACAAGGTTGCATTTACAAACTTTCGGAATAGGGAAGAGGCCAAATAAGATGGAAAACAAGGTTGCATTTACAAACTTTCGAAGTAAGCGGAAGAGGCCAAATAAGATGGAAAACAAGGTGGCATTTACAAACTTTCATTACTCCAGCAATGCCAAACAATGTTGAATTCTTTGATTACCCCCAAAACAAGGTGGAATTTACAAAATTTCGTTACTCCAGCAATGCCAAACAACATTGAATTCTTTGATTACCCCAAAACAAGGTGGCATTTACAAACTTTCGTTACTCCAGCAATGCCAAACAACAACGTTGAATTCTTTGATTACCCCCAAAACAAAGTGGCATTTACAAACTTTCGTTACTCCAGCTATGCCAAACAACGTTAAATTCTTTGATTACCCCAATAATCAGCTTAAATTAATAACATAGCACCTTAAACTCATAACACCTTAAACTAATGCTATAGCAGCGCATTTTGATTATTATAGTCTCTGATGGCGATAACAGGGACTAACGACCAGATGGCAAGGACTAATAATAGTATTGAATTTTAAATTTAACTATTTACTTTAATTTTATATTTCATCCAAAGATAATAAAAAATTATCTTCATAAAAGAATAATAATGAAAATTCATTGTTGTGTTATATTGTATGTATTAATAGTTTAGATTTCTAAAAACATAATGAATATTTAATAATAACTTAAAGGGATCACTTTTCTCCGGTCTATTAATAGAACTTAATCTAAGAATTTTGAGGACTATTGACTTCCTATTAATGAGACGTTTTTGACTAATTAAGTCAACTTTGTACACTAGAAAGGTTATATAATAAATTCATCATAAATTACATATATTTATTGATTTTAATTATTTTAATTTAATATTTATTTTATAATAATAATATAATATAATATTTAAATTACAATATATTTTAGATTTTTTTTTTGAGTTAAAAGTTTATTAAAAATGGTTTTCTCTTTTTCTTTTTGGGTTAGGAATATTGATTAGTAAGTTAATTATAAATTACATATATTTATTGATTTTAAGTAAATTAATGTAATATTTAATTTATTGATAAATATATATAATTTTGGAAAAATATTTTGAGTTTTTTTTGACACGAGGAAGATGACTCTACAGATTGGAATTCGTCTATGTATATCACAAGGACGTGGTTAGCGTTTTTTCATGGTGGAGAGGGTTCACTATAACCCTACGATGATCCATGCCCATTTTCAGTGGTATGTCTAGTTTCTTTTCATATTGACGCTATATTATCGCGGTCGTTTGCATTTTTAACTAGTACTATTGATGTTTTCTGGTCAATGCCTCCCTCGGCTCTTACACTTGACTATCTGTGATCATTCTCTGTTGGTTGTGGGGATTTCCTTCGTTGCATGACGATGAGTTCCAATGTCGAGATGGAGAAAGATATAGTGGATTATTATGTCGACCCACTTGAGGCGGTGTCCATCTGGCAAGACCCGACACATCAAACTCGAGATTTGATTCAAGATTTTCCATCTAGCTCCCTGGACGTTGTGCTTTATTGATCGTTCACTAACCCTGGAGCAGATTTTCAACTTCATCTTTCTCTTGGTTCTACCTCGACCAGTCACTTTTCCGATTTCCGACTTAGTTAAGGGATTAAAACGTCAAATGAGTTCATATGGTTGGGGTCATAAGAATTAGCGATTAGTATTGCTGGTACTTCTTTGGATGTTCTAACTTTTGTTGATAACTGCATTTTCCCTAATAGCCCTAATGTACGCCCGTCGCTCGTCGGGACCCCCTCTAGTCCACTTGGTGACCTAGGGTTCTTTACAGAAGGGGTAACTGGACTTTCTGGAGGCTTGAGGACTCATGCGTCTACTGGAGAACTTATTTCCATAAGGTTTTATTCTGGTGCTGAAGCTCCCTTATCGGGATTAGAGTTTTCATAATCTGTGGGTGTCTTTGAGGGATTACTGTTCGAAGGGGCAGTCAAGGATGTAGGGGTTGTATATCCTTGGATTTCAATGAATATTTCACCCTCTCCTACAAGAGAACCCTCCCTTGGCATCGATGATGGAGCAACTTCACAAAGGAAAGGAAAAAAGATGAAATACACAGAGGTAAAATAGAGGGATAGGTTTTGATTCTCAATGACGATATTGGGTTCGCCAATATCATGGACACTGCTAACAGGGTGTTGGTTGGTCAAGTTCGAGGTAGGAAATAATCATCCTCATATCTCAGGAAATGGGCACAAGAAGTTTGGCATCTATTAATGAATGAGATTCCAGAGGTATTCACCATGTCCAAGGGTTGGTTCGCCTTCAAATTCTGCAAAGCGGAATAGGAGAGTTGGTCCCTTTCCAGGTATTGGTCCATAGAAATGGCAAAAAATTTAAGCCATGGACTCCTTTGTTTGATCCAAAGAGGGAATAACTCGGGGTTGGACCTATATGAGTAAGGTTGTTGGGGCTACCTTTACATTTATGGTCATAAGATATCTTTCGTTGCAATGGGGATGATTTGGGTCAATTCCTGGACTACGATGAAGGGTATCTTGAATCAGGTAATAATGTTTATGTTGGGATCTTGGTTCATCTAGACATGAAAGAGGGATTGGTGGCCAAAATAGTGTTGCATTACAAGGGGCTTATTCATTTGTAGAAACTGGACTACGAAGGTGCACCATTTTGATTCCATCGTTACCATGAGGTCAACCATGTATACAAAGATTGTCCTCTCCTTAAAAAAAAATCTAATAAGGCCTGAGCTGAGGAGGCTGAGCTCCAGACATGTATGGAGTAGAGGGGACAAGCCAAGTCTACACCACTCATGCATGACTCACCTCTACATGAGGCATTTGAGTAGTGTCCCTCTGTGGAGAGGAGGGTGTCCCAGGGAAAGAACAACAGATTGGGGGCTTGGTTTGGCTCCACGGTGGCCTCCTTTTCAGGGAAAATTTTAAGAACCCCCCTTAAATTTATAAGTATAATAAATGGGCGAATCTCCATGGTATATAGGAAAAATGGAAGGCGATTTTATCAAAAATATAATATGTATATATAATTTTTTTGGCGAATCTCTCACCAGGAATGAACGAATATTTTAGCTCAATTATAAAATCTTGTAAGATTTGGGTATTACCATGGGTTATCATAAACCTGGAGCTTGAAAATTACTATTAGTAGTTTATAAAAATTAATAGAATTAATAGTTGATTTTTATTTTATTTTTTATTTTAACCAAGCTAAAATGTTTAACATACATTAAATTAAAACATCCACCAAGCCCCGAGAGGGATCAAATATTTTTTCACTCTATGCTAGTTTGCATATCAAGATAGTTGATACCT
>APFE031504157.1:0-25560 GCA_000404065.3 Pinus taeda | reverse complement strand
ATTATTTTAGGTGTATGATTTCAAAGTGATTGTGGAGCTAGGGAAGTTGAACGTTGGGCCAGAACATCTATCCAGAATCGAAAAAGGCAAAGAACCCAGTAGTTTGGAGGAATGGTTTTTGGATGCACAACTCTTTGCAGTGCGTGTATCGAATGACCATTTTGCAAACATTATTTAGTTTGTAACCATAGGAGTGGCACCCGAAGGATATATCCATCAGCAGAAGCAGGAACTGGTGATTCGCGTAACTGGTTTTTCAGTCATTGCGGGACACTTGTATAAAATGGGGTCGTATGAGAAACTGAGAAGATATGTGCTAGACTTTGAGCATGATAGAATCCTCGCTGAAGATCATGGAGGAGATGTAGGAGGCCATTATGTAGGAAAATTGATGACACATTCTATTTTTAGTGCAGGTCTATGGTGGCCAACACTGTACAATGATTCCAAGGCATACTGTAAATCATGTGATGCATGTCAAATAAATGGAAGACCATCGCAAAGGGATGAGTTACCACTACGTCCTCAGGTGTCCTTGTAGGAATTTGAGAAGTGGTCAATTGATTTTGTTGGGCCAATTCAGCCCCTGGGAAGAAAAAAGGTGCGCGTTATATTATCACACCTACGGAATATCTAACTAGATGGATGGAAGCATAGTTGGTGAAGGATTGCACCTGGGCTACAACAACGAAGTTTTTGTTTGAATATGTCTTAACCAGATTTGGCTGCCAGAAAGTGTTGATGAGTGATAGAGGTATGCACTTTCTAAACGAAACAATCATCATGTTGACTGAAGAATTCTAGGTCTACCATCAGAAGAGTACATTGTATCACCCGCGGGCCAATGGAACTATTGAAGACTTTAATAATATTTTGGAGAACGTGCTAACAAAAATCTATAACAAACAGTGGAATGACTGGGATGTGTGCGTACTTATAGTACTATGGGCTTACAAGACTACTTGTAAGAGTCTGACAAGGAAACCACCATTCAGATTAGTATATGGGGTCAAAGCCATAATGTAAATGTAGTACATTGTGCCTAGTCTGCGCATAGCAGTTGTAATGGGTATGGTGGATCGTGAGGCCTTAAAGGAACGGCTCACGCAGCTGATGGCACTTGAAGAGGATTAATTTTTGGCATGATTCCATCAACAAGTATATAAGAAACGTGAAAAACCATGGAATGATCGCCACATCAAGCTTCGCACATTCAAGGTAAATAATCTTGTCCTGTTATATGATAATAAGTTCACTAAATTTCTGGGTAAATTTTAGATGCATTGGTTAGGGCCATATGTTGTGAAAGAAGTTACAAATAGAGGTGTAGTTTAGTTCGTGAAGCTGAATGGGGAACTCTTCCTTGGAAGAGTGAATGGGAGCAGATTGAAGTTGTATATGGGGGATCCTGCACAATGACTATATGACAACATGACAGTATTAATGCTCCAGGTAGTTGCAAGGGAGTGAGAGACTATAAAATACATTGCCCAGCGTGGAGGACAAGGAAATGAGTAGGCTGCATAGAGAACAACGAAGATGAAATCCAGGAAGATGTGCTCAGGAAGCTACACCATGGGGAAATGTACCATGCAGAACGGCAAGAAAGTGATCGTTGGAATTACTGTTCATGACTTGAAGGCTAGAAGATGGCTAAGTGGAGTTGGATGGAGGTATTTAAAGAAAAAATATTTGAATATCTACCACCAAAACAACATTTATTATCAGATACTGGGGGGAACAGTTGGATTTGAATTCAAATCCCCCTATAAATTATGTGTGCTGGTCCAATAGAGAAGACTTTGCACTCTCAGAATTGTTGAATAAGTTTGTTGTCTACTTCTTATGACCCAAGCGGTTTGGGAAGGAATCCTCTCATGAGAAAATTGTTCTCCTGAAGCCTAAGAGTTATTTATAGAGAGAATGAATACCATCAACCTTGTCGAACCCCTAAGTTCAGAAGCAGGTGTGTCCGACGCACTAGGTATAGAAATTTCAAATGTAAAGGATACAACTACGGTGCCCACGATGCCGAGGTCTCTAAGGCTGAAGCAGACCATATCCAAAGACAACCAACCTGCAACGAAAGAGAAGCAACCCACAATAAAGGAAAATCATAAAAGGTTGGTTCCATTGCACGCATCCCCAAGGAAGCATACTAAGACACAGAAGTAGAAGAAAGATAAGAAGCCGATGAAAGTAATGGACTTGGAGAGAGACGAACCTCAGGGAATAGAGGCTATTGATGTTGAAGGAGCGAAACCCATGAAAAGGCTCCCTAAGTATATCCCTCCGTGGAAGAGAAAAGTAAAAGTCATGAAGGACCTGGATGCTGAGAAGTTTACCATCTCCACACCCCTGCTATGTGAGCAGGTCCCTTTTGAAGGCCCTTGCCTCACAAGGGTATCGTTGTTAAAAATGGAGGATTAGGACCTCACAGACCACACTAAGTTTCCACATTTGGTGATAGAAAAATACATGCATAGGTTCTATTATGAAGAAACAAGTGTTACAGCGCTAGAGACAGAGGAGTGGGTCCGCAGTGTCAAGCAATCCACGTTGCTCAATTTTCTATGGGTGCCACATTATAACCACACCTCCATTAATATGATATGAGTGTGCCATCTCCTCACACTGGTGCACAATGGATGTTTATGGCTAGGAGGGCCGATCCCCATTACATACATGCTAATTCACAAGACCACGTAGTTGCCTTATAAAGGCGCGAACTAGGTTTAGGAGTTTGGCTGAAAGACTGGGGATAAAGACCTAGTAGAAAAGATGAAGAGCGAATATGGTCTCCTCAAGACGTCGCGAGGATATTCCATTGTTTCCATAACATACCAGGGAGTGCAATTTGCTACCCAAATTCTAGCAAGGAAGGTGATGAGAAAATGTTGCGCAGATGAAGTTCCAGTGTTATTGGTTTTCGTTGCTACGCAGTGCACGAAAGGCATACAATTCAATTGGGACAGGTACTTGTGTTAGGACTTCTTAGTGAACTACCACGAGTAATAGGACGAATCCAAGTCATTCCACTACGCTTGGTTGTTGTTGTCAATTGTGCTTGTTGTGTGGAGATTGTTGGAGGACAACCAATTTCCTTTGCTCGAGGAAGGATTTCCAGAGGCAATGAAATTCACTTCCCTTTGCCTGAAGGGTCAGTCCACACTGAAAAAATGAAGAACGTGCGTTGCTTGACAAAGTCACAAAAATGGGACTGAACCTTGTTGCGCTATCATTTGAGTCTCTGCATGCATTACTACAGGGAGTCGTGGAAGAGCTTCGGATTAGAGCACAACAAGCTCTCAATGATGTTAGTGAAATTAAAGTCAATAATTAGCAATTGTTTGTTGAAAACACAAAGGTTTTGAACGAAAAGGAGGTGCTACAAGCCCATAGTTCCCAAGTGGAGTCAGCAGTAGTGGAAGCATGCAAGATAGTTCCTAAGCTTCACATCCCGAAGGATGCACAACCAGAATCCAAAATCATAAAATTAGCCACTTGTGTGCAAAGACAAAGGAAGAAGTTGGACGAGTCACATTCGAGTTCAACATGAATATTACAGAGTTACAGCTAAAGTTTCCATCGACAACTCCACCAGAGGTCTGGGAGAAGCACGAAGTTGCAATAAAGGAAGGCATGGCTACCTTAGATGCCACAATCACTGACTATGCAGCACTCTTTGAGCAAGCTATGGAGCTAGTGACCAATCTGTAGGAGGATCCAAACCTACAAACATTGAACATAGATGTAAGGGAGTTGTAGTGCCAATATGATGAGGTCTGAGTGACTGCGCACTCCATAATACCAACACAATGCCTTGCCAAGCTACAGGAAGGAAAGAAGCTGCTCGAACAGGTAGAGGAATCACATAAGAAGGAGGCCTTACTAAAGGCCTAGTTGTAGCCTTGGTTGGAGGAGGCTTATAATGTCACAATGTCCATTCAGGAGAATCTTAAAGGGCTAAAAAGACATAGAAAATGATGAGGCTCGCAATAGAAGGACTGACCACCGAGAAACTGATCAAGGAAGTTAAGCAAGTAATGACACAAAGTGTTGCTGAAGTTGTAGTAATTCAGGTGGAGCTAGGGGGTCTTCACAGCAAGATCGCAGCATTAGCAGACTGACTCAAGGGCGAGTCACAATCTTTGTGTTGGGGGCCTGTTGGGATGGGGTCCCTGGGTCAATTTGGGGTTAAGATAACCCATGTTTGAGAACAATTTTGTAAATAATGTAAAATCTTAGCGATTTGTGGATGCGGAGTGCGTAGATGAATAGGAGTCAAAGGGGCTTAGCCCTTTGTTTTATGTAAAGTTTTGAGTCAGTTTTTAGATTCACCCATGGTCCACAAACCATGGCATTGTATGAAAAATCTATAAATAGTGAGTCTTAGCGAAGGGAAGAGGTAACATAGAACGAACTAAGAAGAGAGAAGTAAGATTTAGAGCATTGGGTTAAGGCATGAAGGCTCTGCTTCCTGTGCTTAGGTAGAGAAGGAAAGGCTCCGCAACTGAGTGTGCAGAGGCCTAGGTAGAGTTTGTAGCTGAGTGTGCGAGACAGTTTCTAAAGAATTACCGAGTATTTTTGTTCCTGCCTATTTATGTTATATGTCGTCAATGAATGATTTGTTTATGAGATATTCATTGAATTTTACGTGATTCTCTTGAATAAGTCTTAATAATGTACGCAATGCATGTTTAAGTACTTCCACAAAGACTCTAGTGATTTCTCCTATGCTTGCTAATAACTTAAGTAAATTTGCATGAATTCTGGTTTATGGTTAATTTCTGATGTGCATAAGTAGATAAATTCATTGTTAGAGGTCTGCAAGGATGGATCATAGGCCTTCGTGAAGGTCTTAAGGCTACATTAAAAAAGTTGTAGTAACGTGCCCTAAGAGCTTATCGATCTGCACAAAGGCAAATATGAGGCACTGGAAGACATCACACTAGTATCTGGATGTAGAAACTCAATTCTTGCATCCCCCCATACTTCTTCGGGTGAGAGGGTAGCCTGCACTATGCAGGTTGTTGTTGAAAGGGCCAGTTGTGTAGGGATTTGTTGGTTGGCACAACTAACTTTGAACCTGGGTCATGACCCCCTAAGCCAATACTTTTGCACTTCTCAAAGCCACCCCCTATGTTAAGGATTGGTGAGAAACCTATTGTGAACATAAGGATGAGAGGGAACCCTCACTATTTTCTTTCACACCCACTTGGAATTCTTTCTGAGACACCATCAAGAAACAATATTACACTATCAAGAGCTATGAAGACAAATACATAAACTGGACCATGTTGTGACAAGGAAGGGACTAAAACGTGTTGAGGTTCACAAATATTTTTCATACCCTTTACGCGTAGTTGGGTATCAAGGATTATAAGCATATGTTGACTGCCTACACAAGTACATCTAAGATGAGATAGATTTTATGGACATCTACTCATTTGGGAACGCCTATCGATATGCTCTCAAAATCGAGTAGAAATTTAAACAGAAGAAGTGAGACTTTGGATCTATAAATATGAAGCAAGAGAAAGGTGCACCCAAACTATAGACATAGGACAAAGCCAAGGCGGGGCGACCTAGGACAACCCGCTGAAGTTGCAAGAAAAGAACAACACCATGAAGACAAATAAGGGCACAGGGAAATGGTGTGTGTTCCATAAGATCCCCACTCACAACACAAGTGAGTGTTGAGTCAAGCAGTCAATGATGGCTGAGATGAAGGCTTCTAAATCAAATGCATGTTCTGACCTCCAGTTAGAACCTGGCAAGGGAAATGACAAAGGGAGGTATATTATTGATGGAAAGCCCAGTGCCACCTTTTCAACCACCAATATCTAGAATATTGAGCTCAAAGATCTAGAGGAGGGGGAGTGACTCTTCCACTCAGAGGTATGGGTGAGGGGTTCTCCACTGCAGTTCATTGTCGAAAACGAAATCCAAGAACCTCATTTCAGCAGAGGCTATGAAGCAGTTGTGCCTACTGACCACACTTCACTTATAGTTGTGCACCATCGGGTGGGTTCACCAAGGACGATATCTCCACGTCAACCAACAGTTTCTCCTTCCCTACAACATCAAGCCCTCAACAGATGAGGTACTATGTGATGTTTCTCCTCTTAAATTTTGTGATGTATTATTAGGCCAACCATAATTATGGAAACATCATGTTGTGTATTAATATAGGCCTTACACTATTATTAATTCTTTGGGAAATAAGTTATATAGGATACCAGAGGTAGCAACCCCTACTACCATCTCTTTGATCTCTACGAAGTAATGCAGTAATATAATTTCCCAGACTGAGAAATTTTCCTTCCTTATGACTCACCCTCAGGGCAAGAAAAAGATTGTGGCCACATCCACGACCTTTAGACAGGGATCCTTCACACGACCACAACATATGGACAATGTCAAGGAGGATTATAGGGACATATTCACTTCAGTCATAAGGGTACCCCTACAATATAAGGTCAAGCACTCTATCGATTTGACGTGGGCATGACCTAATGGGTTGATCTATCGATGCTCTGTTCTAGAGAAATATGAAATCAAGAGGTAGATTCAGGAGTTGTTACAAAAAGGGCACATCAAGCCAAGTTCGCCACCATGTGGGAGCCCGATTGTGTTGGTACAGAAGAAGGACGGGACCTAGATATTCTATATTGACTATCAGGCACTGTATAAGATCAATGTCTGAAATAGGTATCCAATCCCACAGATTGATGACCTTCTAGACCAGGTCAAGGGGGGCAAATATTTCCAAAAAATTGACTTGTGGTTATCACTAGGTACTAATTGAATGCTACGATATGTGGAAGACTTCCTTCAAATCCAAGGAGGGCCTTTTCGAATGGATGGTCATGCCTTTCACGTTAATGAATGCCCCCAAAAAATTCATGAGGCTAATGGATGACATATTGCGACCTTTCACCAACTCATTCATGGTAGTCTATTTGGAATACATCCTGATCTTCATTCATATTTGGGAATAGCACCTCCACCATATTCGATAGGTCCTCCAAACCGCGTTACAACACAAACTATGCACCAATTTCTAGAAATGTACTTTTGGTATGACCCATGTTTAATATCTAGGGTACATCATTGATGAGAGAGGTGTCCATGTAGAACCATCCAAGATACAAGCTATTCAGGATTATCCATCCCAAACCACTCTAACAAAGCTTTGCAACTTTCTGGGTCTTGCCAATTTCTACCGCAGGTTTGTGTTGAGGTTCTCTCATGTCACTTGGCCTTTGATCCAAGTCACCAAGGGTGGAGCGAAAGAAAGGTTATTTTGGTTTGAATCCCAATAGAAGTTGTTTTTTGAGTTAAATAATCACCTCTACTCCGCACCAATGATAACATTACCAAACCTACAATAACCGTTTGAAATTGTGACAAATGCCTCCGACTATGCCATTGGTGTAGTTTTTATTCAACATGGGCATCTAGTGGGATATGATAGTGAGACACTTTCAAACAAAGTTTAAAATTATCCCCCCTATGACAAAGAGATGTATTCCATTGTGCAGACCTATCGACAATGGAAGAATTACATTATGGGGAAGGAAACGGTCATCCACATAAAATGCCAACCCTTGTAGTTCATACAGACACAATAAAAGTTGTAGAATGATCACCATCAAAGATGGTCCACATATTTGCAAAAATTCCATTTTAACAATACGTACAAAAAGGGAAGCACCAATAATGTTGCATACTGCCTCAGCTGACCACCAGTCATGGCACTGACCACTATGATCAAATCTTTTGGACATGAGACTTCAGGGTGGCTGCATATTTAGAAGAGAAATCGAAAATTCAACAACACGTACCAAATGCTCCTAGAAGGAAAAAAAAGTTCTTGATTTTCACCTCCAAGGTGCACTCTTATACCACCTGAGACACCTACATGTTCCTTCAAGCGAGCATTCCAAGAATATTTGGGAGGCACGCTATAGTCGGGTCGCTAGACATTTCAGAGTAGAGAAAATAGTGGTAGTATTGCAAAAGTATTTTTATTGGCCGAACCTTTGACATGATGTTGAGAAGTACATCAAATCCTGCACTGCCTATGCCATTTCTAAACTAGCCATTAAGAAGCAAGGCCTATATACTCCTCTTCCTACTCCTAGTCAACCTTCCTAATCCATGTCCAAGGATTAAAATTCAAGATTTCCTTATACTAAGCATGGAAACAACTACGTTTTTATGGTCGTCAACATATTCTCTAAGATGGCCATTCTGGCGGCCTGCAAGAAGAGTATCATAATAGAAGCCACTGCTAAGCTCTTCTTTGAACGAGTGTGGGTACACTTTGGGATCCCATAGTCCATTATCTCATATTGGGACATCAAGTTCATGAGTACATTTTTTTCAAGCCTCTGGTTGATGCTAGATACCAAGCTTACTAATTCCACGAACTTCAACCCCCAAATTGATGGCCAAACATAGGTCATCAACAAGATGATTGTATATATTCTGTGCATGTACGACTTGAAGCATCCACACACATGGGATAAAAGTGTCCCCAATTTCCAACATAGTTATAACAGATCTCTCCATAGCTCAACTGGCCACAGTCCCTTTTAGGTGGGGTTGGGATTCTAGCCACCATGTCCAATTGATGTGACCATACCATTTGCATCTACTCAGGCATATTTGACTCATGTACAGGCCAAAGTTGACAGGGCTAAAATCTTCATTGAGCACATTTAGCACATCCTCCAGTAGGTCCATGACATGTTGGACCAAGACAATGCTAATTAAAAGTAGTGTCATGATCAACATCAGGTGCCACATAGGTCCTAGGTGGGAAACACAGTTTGGTTACATTTGCAGAAGGAGAACCTCACTGGGCCCCACCACAAACTTCGCCCTCTCCAATATGGGTTTTACACCATCACCAAGGTTATATTGGACAATTCCTTCGAGATCAACATTCCATCGTTCCTTGGCCTACACCCAGTATTCAATGTGGACTGGTTGGACCATACTTCCCCCATTGTTGGACACATCCGATGTTGCTGAGAAGCTCACACCAACAGATCTCAACCCAAGTTGCATTGAACATGCCATAACTGATAGGATCATGGACACATAAATCAAGAACACTCACTAGTATAGTATCTAGCTATATCAAGTTGTCAAAGCAGGCCAACTCCTTCACCAAGGCAAGTGGTTCACAAGGGACCAAGTTCAACAAACATTTCCTCACCTCATGGAGGCTCTACATGCAATGGGGACCATTTATTCCTCAGAGGAGAGGACTAATTTAAGTTTATATTGGTGGCCACCCTCTTATTCCACCTAGACCTCCAATCAGTTTCATTTCTCTTCCTTTATTTAACAACATTTACTATGTTTAGCAGTTTTTCAGGTCCTTAACTTTCAGAGCTTTTTTGACCCCCTAAACATTAATTTTTTTTAGGTTTGAAGTAGGTCCATCATGGCAGGTAAGGGATTGTTGCAAATCATGAAGTACTTAGAGTGATATTTTTGATGACGCATTTTATGTGTGAAGCAAAGATCATATGACCAAGTTATGACCCGAGGAAGTTGGCTACCCAACTAACCCCAACGAGGCCCACAAACTCTTGGCACTCCATCTTCTAGGGTTAGGGTTTTGGTCATTTAGGGTTATCCCTTGTTGTTCAATAATAAAAAGGCCCTTGAGCCTCATTTTAAAATAGTTCAAAGACATGTACCCGCCAATCCAACTCTCAAAGATAAGCTACCATCGCCCGAGCTAGTTTATTTCCATTCAATATGTAAGCAAATTTCAGTTCTTTGACATTAATGAAATGAAGTTTTATTTCTACTAATTCTCTATGTTTATGTTTGTTACTGTATTCTGAAGGTTCCTATATAAGTCTGGATCATTAATACATATGGGCATACATTAAAATATTATATCTAATACATGCATCATATTAAAATTCATATTATTAATATATGCATTATTTGAAATTAAAATACGTATGTATTTATTTATTAAAAAATTATAATATAATCTTATTTGAAACTTAAATTTATATATCATATATTGTGTAAGTGGCTTAGAAAATTATTTGAAATCTATATCAAAATAGAAATTTGGAATTTAGAATTAAAATTTAAGATATATATAGATTTTTGATTTCATTCATTTAAAAAAAAAAATTTTTTCTAATGGCTAGATGACGAAATTGTGCAGGCATAAATTTAGCATGGGAGGAGTATTGAGATTTCATGGAAGGTTTTTTAGAAATGCAAGCGTTCAACATTTAAAAGGGAAAACCATATTAAATTTAATATTTTGGATTCTATCTTGCGTTTCTTTAAAATAAATTCACGTTAAATACATAATTTATGGCCTAATGTTTTATATAGTTGAAAAAGGTTTACTAGGTCACGCCTAAGGTAAAAGGATAAATTTCATTAATAATGCACGTGAAATAATGAGGAGAACATTATGAAACGTAAGTTTATGATTTAGTTTCATTTATTATAATGTTTATATTTGAGAATTATTTTATATCTTTTCTTTTAATGCAAAATATATTATAGAAATGATTTTTAGCATGAATGATTTGAGCGAGGATTTATTTAAATCATGAAATATGCATTACATTTAGTCAAAATAATTGTTATTAATGTAATTTCATTGGGGAACTTACGAGAAGTAAAAATTAAATGAACTTCCAAACATTAAAAGAAGATGTAAAAAATTGTTCCAGGGGCTTTTTGGCAGGTTGGAGGATGGTAGCTCTGAAGAAGAAGACTTACTAACTATTACAACCATCTTGTACATGTTGCAAGTGGTTTCTTTCATGGTGGCACTGATGTTTTATTAATGGTATTATAATTTACTTCTTTTATTATTTTCCATTGTGTTCTATTTAATTTCAATTATATGCACTGGTTCGTTGTTCTAAATGGTGGTTTAACTTGATTACGCGTTATTCTCGAACAAATTAAATGATTTTAAATATTTTGGAACACTTGATATTTAGGGTTTTGAAATCATATTTTGAGTTTATTGGTTGCAAGTTTAATGTCATGAATATATGATATTTAGGGTTATGAGCATTGTAAATTCAAAATCCATAAAATAAGTTCTTTAAATTTTATTCTTGTTTTCTCTATTTTCCCTCACCAGGAAAATTGAAATTATTAGGCATTAGTTGACTTATTCAAATGGTCTAATGTTTCACACATTACAGTTAATTTAATAAGTCCCCAATATTTATTATTTGAAATTATTAAATTAATTATTCTAATCGTTATGCATGTTAAATAATAATAATACTTGATGTTATGTTATTTAAACCACATAATTCAATTTTATGTATCTAACACTAGTATGCTTTAATTTCTTTTCTTTCCTTAATTTTAATTTTTATCTCTCATTACCCTTTATGAATTATGATATATATTAAATTACCTCATTTGTCATTAATGGAGTTTTAATATAATAAGGTTTCATGAGTTATGCACCTACCATCTCTTTTTCCCAAAAATAATTATTTTATTTAAAACACTCTCAATTCAATAATCTAGGTTATTTATTTATTTAATTAGAAAATATATTTAATTTACACTATTTTACAACGACTATTCAATTTGATTATCACTAGGGAATAACCCTTGTGGTGAAAGGGAGACCAACCCTTGTCACCTAGAGTAGGAGGATCTAGGATCCTCAGTGATGTGGTCTCAGGCTATCCTCAGTTACCGAGATAATTTGAGCACCAACATCTTTTGGTGTCATTGCCAAGGAACGATGTATAATTTTCGTTTCCTCTAGTAACCAAGTTATTGGTTAAGTATGTGATCCATTGGTGGACATGATCATACTTGTATGCACCTTATAATGTTTAAGCTAATTTTTTCTTATTTATTTATTCACATCGCACATTCTTAGTTATTTTACTTGTTAATTTTGTTTCAATGGTGGTTTCATGGATTTATTCATATTTTGATCCTTTGAAGTTTTCTGATATTGTGGGTTCTCCACATGAGTTACTAGATATAGAAATATGAGATGCTTACCTACCCCATTTTGAAACTAGGATGGTGACAATATAGCACAACACCTTAGAGACTTTCACAACTACATTCGAAATATGGGAGTACACCATGAGGATGTTCTAATGAAGCTATCCATGATATCCCTAGAAGGTGATGCTTGAAAGTGGTACATAAGTCTCTCTCCTGGTACAATTTCCTCTCTCAAAGATTTTCATATAAGTTTTGGTGACTATCATAAATGTATGTATCCTATAGTATTACTTGACTTTGACTGTTGTGAAGAACATAATAATGATAATAACCTTGAAAATCAATATGATGACAACGATGAAGAAAACAAAAAGGACTACGAATCTGGAATATAGAGAAACATTAATGAATATAACTTTGAAAAACTTGAAAATTCACCTTTTATCACATTTATTAATGAATATGATGTGTTGTTGTCAAATATTGAAGGTCCTGAATTAGACACTTCTCTTTCTTTAATACAATATCATACAATACATTTATGCTTAATTTTTTTCTTCTTCAGATTCTATAACTACTAGTGGTTCTAATTTATCTTTATGTTTAGAAGAGGATAATGATCATGATAATAAAGGAGAGGTTACATCTGAAATGTTTGATTCTACATCCTACCAAGCGGATATTATGTTAAATATTCTTGAAGTTCCTCAAAAACAACTGATCAACAAAGATATTATTTCCGCAATTGATTATATTTATAAATGTTTTTGTGATCCAACAGAGAAGCTATTACATGAATTTATATTTCAATATTTTTACTCAACTTCACCTGATGTTCATGTTGATGTTTCCCAACCCCTTGTTTATGATCGATATAATGATTAATTGAATCAGGAAGTAGGCTTACAATATGATCACAAGTTTAGTTTTTGTTTTGAACATACTTTATATATTTTTAATACTTATCAGAATACAGCCTATGATAACTTAATTGAATCAACATCTTCACAACCTGTTTAGGATAACTATGAGGAAAATGAATTTATAAATGAAAATGAAATTAAACATATCAATTCTTTCCTTTCATCTCCTCCTAGTTATTATAGCTATAACCGATGTAATAACCTACAAGATAATTATGATTCAAAGTCATAATTTTCATAACATAAGTCTTATAATGAGGAAAGAATAGTTTCCCATGTCTCTAATGATGACACTTTTACTCAAAATTTTGAGGTTGTTGCATCATATAATGAGAATAATGCTTTCACAACATGCTACAGAAATTGGATCATAATACTACAAGCTTGGATTTGAATTTCGAAGAATAATCTTTATCTATTTTAAATTATGAATTTGAAGGATGTCATGGAACTAACTTTATCACCATTTTGGAAAGAAACAAGAAAACTTCCCATGAAATAATTGTTAAAATTTCACGTTTGAAATCTTTGATCATTTAAATTTTCAAATGAGATATCATGACTTTGTGGAGGAATGGATGAATCAAGTTTCTAAAAGAACATATATCTCATGCCACTTTTATATCTACTCTCTTTCACGAAGCATGTTAGTTGATGAAAATTACTCTTTGCTTCCTATATTAGAGTTTTGGTTAAGAATGGAGCCGAGTGTTAGGAAGTTTGTCATTGATAAAATTTATGTTTGGTTATACCCAATTTTCGATTTATTTGATACATAATGTTATTGAAACACATTGTATATAAACCATGTACATAAATAAACCTTTTTATGCTTCTTAGGTTTAGAATAAATAAAGATGAAGGTTTTTGCATCTTGAAGAGTCTTTATGCAATTATAGTAGAAAGGAATATACATCTATGAATCCTTAGTATGAACCCTATTAAGGATTTTTTAGTACATATTTAAAGATTGTGTTTATAAATCATGTTTGAGGGGTAAAAATATTTTAAGGGCTTAGATCTCAGTTTCTTAGTAATGTCAACTTCATATTGAACATTCTTCACAACATCTCTCTTTCATACAACTTACACATAAATACTAAGGGATCACATTAAGTAATAAGAGCTAGACCTAAAACCATAAGATTGAGGTTTCGTAAAATTTAATTGAAACTTTGTTAGTACTTGTTACATTATAACCATACATGAGACCTTCCCTTATCACCATACTATCGTAGGGATAGGAATAAATGTTGTCTTGGGTGGGAAATGTTGGTATCTCTGTTGGGGTATTGAATAAGCTCGCCAGAAGTAGAGCAAGGCCATTGCCATTAGATAAAAATCTAGTGTACAATCCTCCCACTCCTTTCGTTGAGGTGACTTCCAATGGGGTATGATGATATCTCTTCCGGAGCTATGAACGCTCGCTGGAATCAGAGCAAAGCCAGTGGTATTGGACTAAGTCCAGTGCATAATCTTGTCATCCTGTGAATGTTATATTAGCTAAAAAAAATTGAAAGAATGTCTCTAATGCAAAGAGAAAATAAGAATTCAAATAGCTCCTCATCTCAGGATAGTGGATGACTCCATTGGGGCTATGGACACTTGCTAGTAGCAGAGCGACATCTAATTCTAGAAATTCATTCCATGCGACCAAAGGGGAACTAAAATCCTTGACAACTGGTCTCCCTAGTTTCAATAAATTTTTACTCATAAATGGAAATCACTCTTATGAATCTTAATTAGCTCCATGATTTATGTAATTTCTTAATCACTAATTGTAAGCATGCATGACTTATTATAGTTATGAATGTTCCTATGAAATGAGACATTTATCATTTTTTAGATCATGCACATTAATCATTATCATAGCTACCCCGATACACTTAGTATACCAACAAATGTCTTATGTATGTAAATAATCATTGAACATGTTAATATAAATGTATTGGGGCCTCACATTTATTGTTGTTTAATTCTTGGTATTGATCAACTGAGAATTTAAGATGTAAAATATTTCCTTCTATTGCTTTTCTTTTTGTCTTTTGAGTCCCCTCTTCCTCTTGAGTCGACTCCATGCCCAATGTGAAGGCATATGGTCTACATCCTTGATCCTCCACAAGGGAGCATCATCCCTAGTTGGAGCCAAATGTTGTCACCAATTTGACCCCAATTATATCTTGGCACCTTTTGTCTTTTTCGCCTTGTGTCTCCCTCACTATATGACTTCCTATTATTTTCTCATGATAAAAAATCTCCCTTGAATTTTCATGATTACCCTACATCATGTGATAAACATTGTAACTTGTAAGAAAATCACTATTATATTTTTTTATCATTTAAAATGGCTTTCATTATATTTTCAAAATATCACAACATATAAAAATGAGCTCAATAGCCTCCTCTCTCTCATTTCGACTAAACTTCTTAAGATTGGGGGCTAGAGAATACCAGGATAGACAGTTTGGATACATTATTTCTGGAAGCCCCGGTGGCCTTAGCATACTATGAGTCACACAAAAAGAGACATGAAATGATAACAACATATCAAGGAGGGGGATGAGACGACATTAAAGGGGAGGGGGGGAGATGGTGCAAAATAATATCAACACAATCATGAATGTGTAAGTCAATATGTTCCACCTGTGGTTCCAAGCTATAGAGGTGGTCATTTGTACGTCGTTGACTGCATCGGAGGTTGTCCAACTGCTCCAGATAGGCATTCTAATTGTATTGAATATTAGTAAGATATGATACAATCTCATTACGATCTTCGTACCTGTGATCCCTTAGAATGTGAATGTCAATTTTCATGTGCCGCATATGCTCGACGATAGATTCCATGGAGGTGGGAGCCACCAAGTGGCTTGGCGAATTAGCTAGAGAAATTGCCTCTGCGTCCTCTATTTCCTCGCTCGTTGAGTTAGCAGAGGACAAATGGTAGCATGGCTTGGGACACCTAGTCTGGGCATTCTACTCCCTCTCACCACGAGGATGACCCCGTTTTCGTGGAATCCTGTAGGTCACAGTGGTTGACGACTCGCTACAGGGGGAGCCCATAGAGATATCTTGAGAGAACCTGCACAAAATACAAACCAGTCCAATCTCGCGAACCCACTGACCCAACCAAGGATGAAACACCTAAACGACACCACTATCAGAGGGGTGAGACGGGTACGCATTTACCCAGACCGGGTAACATAGCGAAGAAATTCCCACAAAAAACCCCAAATTTTCATGCAAACATGACACATAACCCGCAGTATTGACAGAGAGACTACGGTTATTTTAAGGCTGGAAGAGAGACTTGAACCCGTAGCACAAATTACTAGAAATTGGATGGATACCCACGAACCTGTGAAGACTAGAAAGAGTCCTTGCGAGCGGGAGTGGAGCCAGAAGCTTCTGCAGGAGCAAAGCAGGCTTATAGCCAATGAAGGCGTGGAGCGGAACCAAACCACGATTGTTCAGGTGATTGGATCCCAAGGGCAGACCAAGAGACATATCCCAATCCACACGAGGCTTCTTCAGTCCACATCTTCTACACTCCTCACCCAAGGTTGAAACCCTAGTGAGGCACCATAGACTCGAACTTGAATGCTTCCACTCTCCTTCCAGCCCAAATTCATTGCCCAAATGGCCAAACTAAAGAAAATTGTTTGCCAAGCTTCACATTTATCCACAGAGTTCGTGAGGGAGATTGTTGCACAAGAGGAGTTAATGCCGAAATGGTTCATGGAGGGGGAAGTTAATATCCACATGAAAGAGAAACAAGCCCAAATGGCCTTTCACGCACAACTTGTACTTTGATATGCACACCCTATTGGCAGAGGAAAATCATTATTATATTAAATAAAGGATTAAATTTTAATTTTAAATTAATAATTATAATTATAAATTACAATAATTATTATAATAAGTTAAAAATTAAAAAATGAAAATAAATAAAAAATAAAATAACAAGATTAACTAAATAAAAAAATTAATTAACTAACCTACCCATCTTCTCTCCTCTTATTCACTCCACCCAACGATTAATAAAAGAAGATTCAATGGTATAAGTCCTTACCACATGATACGTATCATTAAAAACCCATTAACATGAATAAATCTTCGTGACAATAAATTTTAAATCTCGCCTCACAACTTCAATGACTCAAATGAAATGAATGCCTTGCACTTTGTCTCACGTGTAGACGATACCAATCCATCGGTTCTTTCACAATGATTAACCTCCATGCAAGTTTTCACCTGACGCTATTGTAAACTCTTGATTGAAAACATTTTAACAGTCCAAATTTCATCGAATCTAAGTTGCTTATAATTTTCTCTCTCCACACAGACCGCGCATAGGTATTGATGTGTTTAAGAAGGATTTCAAATGAAGTTTAATACATATGGGCATATATTAAAATTCTTATATAAATACATGTATTATATTAAAATTCATATATATTATATATGATTATTTGGAAATTAAAATACATATGTATTTTTAATTAAAAAATTATAATATAATCTTATTTGAAAACTTAAATTTATATATTATATATATATTGAGGTTTATATACAAGATTATATTTTCTAACTGATTTAAAAAATTATTTGAAATCCATATCAAAATAGAAATTTTGAATTTATAATTAAATTTTAAGATAAATATAGGTTTCAGATTTCATTCAATTTTTTTATTTCTAATGTCTAGCTGAAGAAATTGTGCGTGCATCAATTTGGCATGGGAGGAACATTTAGATTTCATAGGAGGTTTCTTAGAAATGCAAGTGTTCAACATTTAAAAGGAAAAATCATATTAAATTTAATATTTTGGATTCTATCTTGGGTTTCTCGAAAATATGTTCATGTTAAATACATAATTTATGACCTAAGGTTTTAGATAGTGGGAAAATTTTTACTGGGTCTCACCTAAGGTAAAAAAATAAATTTCCTCAATAATGCAAGATGGATATGAGGAGAACATTATGAAAGGTAACTTTATGGTTTAATTTCATTTATTATAATGTTTTATATTTTAGAATTAATGTATATCTTTTCTTTTACTGCATGAGATATTATTTAAACGATTTTTAGCATGAAGGATTTGAGTCGGGATCTATTGAAATGATGAAATATTTATTACATTTAGTCAAAATAATTGTTATTAATGTAATTTCATTAGGGAAGTTATGAGAACTAAAAATGAAATGAACTTCCATACATTTAAAAGAATATGTAAAACATTGTTTCAGGGGCTTTTTGGTTGGTTGGAGGATGGTAGCTTTGAAGAAGAAGACTTACTAACTATTACTACCATCTTGTACATGATGCAAATGGTTTCTTTCATGGTGGCATTGAGGTTTTATTAATGTTATTATAATTTAATTCTTTTATTTTCTTCCATTATGTTCTATTTAATTTCAATTTTATGCACTAGTTTGTTGTTCTAGAATGGTGGCTTAACTTGATTATGCTTTATTCGTAACACATTAAATGATTTTAAATATTTTGGGATACTTGATGTTTAGGGTTTTAAAATCATATTTTGAGTTTATTGGTTGCAAATTTAATCCCATGAATACATGATATTTAGGGTTATGCACACTGTAAATTCAAAAGTCTTAAAAACCGATTCTTTAATTTTTATTTCCTTTTTAATTTTATTATTGTTTTCACTATTTTCTCTCACTAGAAAACATGAAATTATTAGCCTTTACTTGACTTGTTCAAATTCTCTAATATTTCACACATTACATTGAATTTAACAAGTCTCTAATATTTATTATTTGAAATTATTAAATTAATTATTCTAATTGTTATGCATGTTAAATAATAATAATACTCGATGTTATGTTATTTAAAGGGCTACATAATTCAATTGGATGTATCTAACACCAATGTGCTTTAATTTATTTTTTTTCTTTAATTTTATTTTTTATCTCCCGCTATTCTTTATGAATTATGATATATATTAATTTACTTCATTTGTCATTAATAAAGTTTTAGTTTAATCAGTTTTCTTAAGTTATGTGCCTACCATCTCTTTTTCTCAAAAAACATTATTTTATTTAAAACACTCTCTATTCAATAATTTGACCTATTTATTTGTTTAATTATAAAATCTATTTAATTTTCACTATTTTACAACGACTATTCAATTTTGATTATCACCGGGGAATACCCCCTGTCGTGAAAGGGAGGCTAGCCCTTGTCACATAGAGTGGGAGGATCTAAGATCCTCAGTAATGTGGTCTTAGGCTATCCTTAGTTACTGGGAAGATTTGAGCACCAACACAGTCACCATGTAACCTACACTCTACTTAATCATTTTATCTTTATGCTTAAAATGAAAAAATATACACCCAAGTCCTGAGAGGAAAAACCCTCTAGCCATATCGAGCCTCTCATGGAAACAAAAGCCGAAATCTGTGACCCATTCTGCTCCTATAACATGTCAGATCTTTGCTTCAATCTATATGACCATTACCTTAAAAAGGAAGATCTATTTCGGGTCATAGAATCAAGGTTGTACCACCTAATCACCTCCACAGTCTATCCTTTTCCATATTTTTTTTCCTAGCTCGTGAAATCCTATGTTAAAGAGAGGAATTGCTTGATATATTCCACATGGGTTAAAATTTTGGAAGTCACCCCATAAGTAACGCAAAATGCTCGCATCTACCCAAAATCTCCCCATCCTATGAGATTTACAGAAACTACCCTCTTTTACAATTATAATTGATTCCTAGCTAGAGAACAACAAGCCTTCCTCTAGTTAATTTTAGCACTTGGAAATAAAACCCTCCCCATTGCAGAGAAATTCTCCATTTCCATGTTTTTTGAAATTGTACAACTCATTCTGACCACTATTTCCTTGCTCTATGGGGAAGAGGAAAATTCTAATGTTACTAAAACCATCATGGGATTCTTCCACACAATGATGGAACTTGACATCACCTTCGACATACCCTCATTCCTTGCAGAATCCATAAAGTTCCAGCTTAAACATTTCCCAGTTACCTCTTATTTCAGATACTATTCCATATTGTTCTATCTTTTCTTATATACTCATGTAGAAGAATTTGAGCATTTTGGCCTTAACATTATAGATTCTTGCAACCAGAGGAAGTTTGGTTTGATTCCGTCAGTGCCCTAAAGAAAATTATGATAATGAGGGTTTCTCCCAATTCATTTCCACTTATATGTCCACTGCCTAAAAAATTATAAATAACATTTCCCCTCCTAGAATGTTTCCCTAGATAAAGGAAATCCTTCAGCTCAGTCAAGATACCATGGTGGGTGATTGGTTCTTGTTTGAAGACTACACTGAGATTAGGGTTTAAGGGTTAGAGCTTCCCCATACCGTTTGCCTGTTTGTATGCATATGAGTATATTTTCTCTAGAATTTATCAGAGAGCCTAAATGCTGATCAAATCCACTTTGTTATTGCCAAGAAGGGCTACATGTTTAAGCTGGGTAGGGTGGTAGGACTGTTCATTGTTAATACTAGAAAAACCCTTCAACAGGTAGAAGACATGCTGAAGGAGCTTAATTTTGAAATGGGAGATGTGTGGAACTATGATACCCATGGTGTCATATCAAAGAGGAGAAGGGATATTAATGCTTCGATTTATGAGCATAGTATAGACCTAAACTTGAATGGAAGGCTAATTTGGATTCTTGGCCTATTAATACAAAAATTGAAATTAAGACCCCAAGTTCAAAGGAAAGGACTCAAAAGAGAAGTGTGGATGAAGATGGAGACACAAAAATGGAGGAGGCATCATCCAACAAGAAGGCCAAAATCCAAGAGCAGACTGAGGAAGAGATTGAGACCAGGTTGACTAAGAGGAACCTGGACCAACCACACTCCTACGTACTCCTAAAAGACTCACAAAAATATGCTACTTTTACTTCCACAAAGGTAGCAATCCTTGGCTCTTTGGGAAGTGCATCAACAACATGCCTTAAATGGGAAGAGGGGCAAAGACCAAAGGAGAAAAACACAAGGGCCAGGGACAAAATGATGCAACAACTGACATCATATTCAGTTCCTTATCAGACCAGGCTCCTAGTGGCCATGGACCTAGAGAGAAATCAGATGAAATTATCTTTATATCACCCTTTAGCATAGTCCCTTCCATCAGGATCACAATTCAGGACTATGGACCTTTCACTATATATGGCTAGTATCCCTCTACGGGACAAAATAAATTGGCACAAGCAGGCTGGAGAAATGCTCTACAGTGATTTGAGTAAAAATGTCTTGACTATGGGTAGAAATGTGATGTTGGGTTACACTTTTGTGAGAATTGGTAGCGGAAAATTCATCATACTTTTTTGGTTGAATCAGGCATTTCTTTTGGCCGACATATTTTTTTTTTATCAAACAAATAAACATAATATTCGAATGAAAATTTGAATGTTAAAGTTAATGACAACTTGCAAAAAAAATTTGAGTGGTCGGGAGGAAATCTATCCAGTTAACTTTTCAGCTAGAATATTTTTTCAACCAAACAAATTTTTCAGCTGAATTAGTTTTTTCAGTTAAACAAGTTTTTTTATTGAACATTTAGCTTGGCCAAAAATATTTTTATATAATCTAGTCTGTGGCTTTTCGGCTGAACAAGTTTTGTTTTTTTTTTTTTTTTTTTTTTTTTTTTTTTTTTTTGAATGTTGTTTGCACACTGCGTTGAACGTTGTTTGTGCACTCTAAACGACTCAGTCGGGTCATGTTGATGTTTAGCAGGTCATGTTGATGAATAGTTTTCTTTGCAAGTTGGCTATTTTTTTTTATAGTTTTGCAAGTTGCCTTGGCTAGAGAAGCTCGATGTTGGAGGATATCGATGCTAGAGGAGTTCGTCTCTAGATGAGTTTGACACTTAGCAGTTTTATGCTGGCTGAAGGTAGGAATTTGTTTTGATAATCCAGTTTTGGATGTCGAGTTACCATTTTGAATTATTGTGCACTTAATTTACAATTCAATTAAGAATAAGGTATGATATATAAAGTTGTATATATGAAATAATACTTTTTGCTCAATTTTTCATGTATCCATGGCCATGTTTCACTATCCATTGTCTATAACACATTAAGGTCATGGGGTAGAAAATTACAAAGATCGTGGCAATGAATATATCTATTCCTTTCGGATGTGATTATTTATCTTTCATGGAAAGGGAAATTGTTACGTTGGGATAAGTTTCCTCATTGATATAGAGAAAAGTAGATCGACATAACATCAACCCTCAGCTCTCTTATAGTTTTTATTGGCACTATGGCTTGGGATCTAACACTCCAGATGAACTTCTTTCTCTTTAGGGGGTCCTCCATTGCGCCCTTTAGATTGATCTCCGGTCTCTCACTATATTTGGAGATTATAAATTTGTTATTGATTGGGTTAACTACAAGGTTTCCTTAAATTCTCTAGTTCTTGAGACTTGGAAACTTCGTATCAAAGACCTTTTAGATGGATTTCTTCATCTTAACATCTTGCATGTCTATCAAATTCAAAATAGTGAAGCAGACCACCTATCTAAATTGGGTTTCTACTATGTCACAGATCAGATTATCCTCCAGTAATTCTTCTTTGGCTCTCTGGCAGGGGAAGGATTCATCCCTAGATAACATGACATTTTTTTCCCGCAAGGGTCCCCTATCTTCTTTTGTCACTCTCTTTCTCTGGAGCGACTTTTGTAATTATTTGGTTGTTTTATCCTTTTGACAGACTTATTTTTAGTTGTGGTCAATGTCGATTTGAATCTTCTCATAACATGCGATTGTGTTTTTGTATTTGTAGACTCATGATGCCTGGTCCATCTGTATGTATCTTTTGTGTGGCAGTTAAGAAATATTCTCTCGAATATATATACTTTTTATTATTGATATAAAACAAATTTCTTCTTTGTTAAAAAATAGACCGATAGAATATATAGATTTCATGAGAGCTCTCACAAATTTACACTCAAAATCCCAAGATTCTTTGGCGTACTATTCACCCAATCTCCCTGTTAGTGGTTGATACATCATATCTATCGAAGGTTAACTGCTTCAGTCACATCGAGCATATTAATCATTCACTCCATTCTTTGTCTCTCACTCAGCGTTTAGTAGACCCCAATGGCATCCCCACAAGACCTTAATGGTCAGAATACCTCTCGAAAAACATTCAATAGACCTGCTCAAGATTATCCTGATAAGACCTTCGCTCATATTATCTCTGACTCAAGTTTCAGATAACCATCACGCACTTGGCTATATTTTTCACGTTATGGTAAAAGCGTGGAAGCCTCTCTACTCACATCATATTGATATATTTCTCTTTTAGTTAGAGTCTCTATATCTTCATTAATATGTATGGGTTAAAAATGGCAAGAGCTACTATGTTTTGCTAAATAAATCAGTTGTTTCCTCAGTTGCAAATAATGGCATCTTAATAGAAAAAATGGACCGGTGATTGTAATGCCCATAGGTGTTCTGGCTCGCCCATACCCATCGATGCCACATCATCTACATGACTGGGCACCACAAGGGCACGATACCAACCCACATAGTTGAGTTCTCCATCATCTGAGCGAGGGCGAGCAACATTATTAGACAAGTTAAATTTTAAACAATTATCAATAAATTAACATGATATAAATAATATTTTATGCATATTTCATTAATATAATAATGATTCTAAATAAAATAAAGTATACAATCAATGAGATAGAAACACTAATTTATGTGGAAAACCCAACAATAAAACTCACATGAAAAGATCAACAAGTGTTTTTATTAGTGGCACATAAACTTCAACTTGTGAGTTGAACTCTTAATTCTTTCACAATAAATTAAATATTATTTATAGAATAATTCTCCCTTAGATGATAGATTGCAAAGGGAAGAATACAAAGAGAATAAACTCAAACGAAGCAACGGAGTGAATAACTATTCTCATCATTCAATATCATTTAAATGCACTACATAGGAGGTAAGGAAAGAAACAACAATAAATAACTGGAGAAAGCCCCAACTAAAACTCAACTAAGCTCAACTCACTGAAATAAATCAAAACTGACTATGAGACCTATTAGACAATGACTTTAATTATCTCAACATTAGATACAAGGAGAATCCTTTGGTACATTCTAAGGGAGGTATTTGTTACATTAGAGAAAAAACTTCCTTACATTCGAGGAAAAGTTTCCATTACACAATTTTTATTTTTTTTTATATTTGGACTCACACATAGAACAATCTCCCACTTGACACCAAATATAAAAATATTATTTTATATATTTAGACTCACACATAACAATTTCCCACTAGATGTGAAACATAAGCTTATGTGAATATAATTGCTATTGATTTGGTCCCAAAACTTTCTCATCACCTTTATATGACATCAACCAAGGTTCTACAAGGCTCTTGCTTATCCCTTGGAAAGATCTCTATTAACATGTCAACTAGATTTTCTTCTATGTGTATTTTGTTCAATTGTAGCATCCCATCATCCAATTCTTGATGAATCCAATGAAATCTAACATCCATATGCTTTGTCTTGTAGTGAAAGGTAGAGTTTTTGGAAAGATGGATTGCACTTTATCTATCACAGTTTATTACATATTTTTATTTCTACAAGCTCAGTTCTTCCATGAAACTCCTCATCCAAATCATTTTCTTGAATCCTTCAATAGTTGCAATATATTCAACCTCTATAGTAGAAATAACCACTACCTTTTGTAATCTCAATATCCATAAAATTGTATCTCCTGCAAATGTACAAATGTGACCTATTACAGACCTTCAAGAATCCATGCCACCTACCTTATCCATAGTTTACACCTAACCTTTGGGTGTAGGTAAATCCATGTAAGCATTGTAAATAGGAAAATAAAGAGAATTGGAAGACGAAGAGACATTGGGAGATGAAACCCAATAGCCTCCCTCTCCATGTATATGTTAATTTTACATATTAATGCAAAAACAATACAATTCTTGGGGTTACCTGCTAGCTTGACATAGTATCATAGGCATCCCCTATTTTTAGAAAACATTTGCCCAACAACTCCTATTTTATTTACCATATTTTGTGCCTTTTTTCTATGTCCCAAATTTCTGTGTGTTTGGAAAGTACATTAAATTATCTCTACACTACATCCTCTCTCTCCACCTTCAGCGCGTTATACAATTTTTTGAAGTTTTTGTGTTAATATGAATATTTTCCTAGGCTTCCTTCATTTATCCATTGTCTGTCTAATACGAGAAGTGACTGATCTGAATGGTTTTGACTTGATGTCGCCAACTACTACTCGAAGGATCCTCTTCCACACCCATTTCTCTCAATTCTTAATTATACTCTTCTACTGCTGGTTGTATACAATTGTCTGGTTGATTGTTAAGGCTGGTCATATTCCTCACTTTTGTTGGTCTAATCTCTTGAGACATAAACAATGACTTAACTGATGCATGGATTTGTAGGAATTTACAGGGTAAGTTCCTCAGACAGAACACCAAAGGACACCGCTCACAAACAGATCACAGAACAATACACCAGTATTTTTGACGTGGTTAAAACTCTCAAAGAGGGAAACAGTCCACGGCCTGAGCCAACGTGGCCACTTCAGGCAATTTATTAATAAAAGAATGAAAATTTACATAA
>APFE031504155.1:0-41474 GCA_000404065.3 Pinus taeda | reverse complement strand
ATACCTCATCCTTGTGATTGGTGGGCATACAATAGTCCAAATCCCTATCCAGAAACGTTTGTTTCATATCATTCCAGGACCTAATGGATTGAGTGAGCAATCCCATGAACCATTTCAATGCTGCCCCTTTCAATGTTGAAGGGAATAGTTTAAGTTTTTGAGCGTCTTCCATATAATCATAAGTTCGATATATGACCTCAAACTCAAATAGAAATGCCTCAGGGTCCTCATTTCTTGACCCATGAAAGTTTGGGAGGACGGATGGCGAAATGTTTTTCATTGTGGCTCGGGAGTCGTCATCATCGACTATGGGAAATCCAAATGAATCATCTCCATCCCTATTTCCTCCTATGTTTCCTCTACCTCCTCCATTATTTCCTCCCCCTCCTCTACCTCTACCTCTACCTCCTCCTAGTCCAGTTTCTCTTTCTTCTTCCATGATAGTTTCTTCAGAGCCCTCAGAGTTCTTTGGTTCCTCTACTAAGGGTGAATGAGGAAGGATTTCTCCTTCTTCTTTGGGTGATTCTCTTTCTTCAATTACAATTTGTCCCCTTGTGGAAGAAAAGAAAGAATCTCTTTCGGATTCAATAGGTGGTATGGGAGAGTCTACTATTGCCTCTTGGATTCCAGGAATCCTAGAGCTGGGAGTATGAGTTGGAGATGATGAAGGTGTCTCTTGCCTATTTCTTGAAGTAGATGGAGTTGTGAAAATCGAACTTCTAGCTCCAACTAAAAATCTTCCCCTAGAATCTCTTGCTCTATGCATGTCATTTTTATATTTTCTTTCAAGTTAGGGTAATAATTCTCTTTCTGATCTTCAAGGTCACTCTAGGTGCAAGAAGAGAGCATACTCAAGGAATTATTAAACCAATAAATTTCTATTTTCTTATCCTCCAGTTCACTCTAAGTGCAAGAGGAGAGCATACTTTGAGAGGTTATTAATTTTCCTTTCTTGAATTTTTTTTTTTTATTTTATCATTTTTTTTTTTAAATTGGCTACCTAATTTTCACTTCCCCGGCAACGGCGCCAAAATGTTTGGTCAATTTAGTGTTTCTAAATTGATTTCATTAATTGTCAACCCGGGGCTTGTAATATGATGAAGTGAAGGTGTACTATATGTACTTAGGCAACCTCTTAAATATTTTTGTCGTTTGGGGGTGTTGTTTGTGATCAATTTATCTTCCTAAGATGGAATGGAGATTTTATAAACAGATGAGTGATAGTATGTGTAAGGTGATTTTCTAAATGAGTGAGTGTGTGTTATTGGTCATTTCTAACTACCTTCTAAATTTGCAAAGGAAAAAGCTTGAAAGAAATAACTTGAAATGAAACTGAAAGCAAAATAGAAAAAACCACTTTCTAATAGCACTAGTCACTACTCATGCTGTTGCAATAAAAAGATAAGAAAAACTACTTTAAAGACCAGTTATAATGTTTAACTCTTCCTAACTCTCTGCTTCCAACATATAGTATTATGTGAAACATGATTAAGAAGTAGTTAGAGATAAGTCTAAAAAGTACTCAAAGCAAGCTGTAATTTATTAGTATTCTAATCTCTTAAAGATGAACAGCTTATGATAAAGAGACCATCAATATGTTAGCATACAACTTGAGAAACTAAACTAGAAATCAACTAGGAAAACAGAGTAAAGGCAGCAACTTATGAATATGACAACTGAAAATACTATTAGAGATAAAGCAAATACACAAAGACACACAATCCCGGGCTAACACCTGCAAAAGACAGTCCTGATCAGTTTAAAGTAAATGCTGGAAATGAAATGACAATGAAATTAAATCAAATATGTACATGTGTTAAAGAAAAGGAAAATTGTTGAATTCAAAGGAAGTGAATGGTAAAAACATAAAAGTAAATTACTGTACAAAGGCTGTTATGAACAGGGGCCCTCCATCCACAAAGCCCAAAGAAAAATCAGCTACGTAAAGCAGTCAAATAGCAGTCTTCTATTAATTCATAATGCAGAAATTACAGTCAAAAAGTGCTGAAACAGCAGCTTCAAAACAGAGTTTCTGTGCTCACTAAAAGCGTAGCAATTACATAAATGAAACAACTAATGACTAATCCTTAAGCGTGCGCAGACGCTATATTTTATAAGCAAGTAAACAACTGCCTACTGCGTAAAACATGAAACTGAAAATTAACTGCCAGCATGCTAATTAAATGGTTCATCAACACGTCAATAGGTCTGTGGGTGATCTGGAAGGTACGGTCGTCATGGAGGTTGAATCCAAGGTTGGATCCTGTCTCCCATGACCTGCATAGAGTGGAGGAGTTGCCATTTGGAGTGACGTAACCTTTCAGCTCACGCAGCACCGTTTGAGATGGCTTTGTTGACCGAAGTTGGATCCTCGTTGACCGGAGGTATGCGTGGCGTTGATAACCAAGCCAATAGCACAGGAACCTTCAACACCTTCATTCCCACGTGCCCATGTGATTCGTTTCTCAAAATGACACATGGAACATGGAGATCAATGAAAAGGCTGCGGAATTGCTGAATGGCTGCGGAATTGCCAGACAGCTGCGGAAACTCTGTGCATATGTCAAAATCTAGACAAACAGTCAAACATTTAGCAAAGTCAACCAATCATGCTTAAAGACATCAAATGTAATGATCTGGGTAAGTTTATGAGGAAAATAGGGCAAAAGAGAGGGATAAGTGAGGAAAAGTTGTAGGTAATGATGGATAAATAGGTGCAAGTTAGAGGCTCTACATATGTTATTCAAAATTAAATGAATTTTATGACACTTTGACACAACTTGCTTTTTCAGTTTTTAAGAGTCGAGAAAAAGCTAAAGGTGACTCTAGTTGCCTTCGACTTTTAATGAGCCTGAAGTGACAAGTGCTCAGATGGAACTTTTCTTTTAAGGAGTTGAAAAGGAACGAAAGTGACTACTTTGGAAATCTAGACAGAGCGATTACCAAACCAATCGAAAAACTACAATATACACCTCGGTGGTAAATTAAAGAGAAATTACCGAGGAATTTACGTACAGCAGTCAATCATCCTGAATGCTGTGTTTAGTGCATTGTGATCAATAAGGTGGCAGACATGGCTTCCTAAGGATAAAGGATATAAGCCTATTGTGGTCTCCCAATATATACTCAACGATACGTGGGAGCACAAGTCCATATTGGCACTTGTCGTATCAAAGAGGAGGAGTCACCCAACCTACGATGGAAACAATAGTTACCAGGCTTTACGACACTGGAATATGTCTCTAGCCTAGACTTCTAGATGTTGTGCGTTAGGTTCCAAAGCATTTTTATGTTCATTGAGGTTTATTTTAGAGTTGATCTTTCTTAGAAGTTTGTCTTTCAAGGTTCACCGTGTGATTTAGATGTAAAATTCCTAAATATGCAATCTAAAATGATAAACATTTGTTTGTTTTCTTTTAGCAATGAAAATCCTAGCTACTAAGGAAAGAATAGTATGATTCTTTCAATAGAGAGCAGAGAGCACACACTAAATGCACTTTTACTAAATCATTTTCCGCATACAGTCTAAATGCAAATGCACATGCATGTATTTGTTTTTCTGCTTCCTTAATGTATGAATGCCAAAAAGGAAAACTAGGTACAGATCTGAACTACTTTCTTCAAAGCGATACTTCAACAATTTCTTTTCAAAATGGAAGGAAGACTAAAATGACACTTTCAACTTTGAATGGAAAACTGTTTTCGACACTTCAAATATTGAAAATTTAAATCAAATACAATGGAAAAAGTACAATCAACTATCTAAAAGAGGAAGACTTTACAATACTCTTCTTCTTGACTCAAAACGACAGTTACGACACTTTTGAATAAAAAATCGACAATTCGATTAAGCTACTATTTGCAAAGGAGGACTATAACTGATGAAAAATACATAAAAAAACATTTACAATTCCTTATCAATGGAGGCTGAATAATGTGAAGGATGAAGGTTTCAAAAATGATATATTGATCGTAGGTTGCAAAACTACTAAATAGAGCTGAAAACAATGAAGAAAAAACCAAAATCTAGAGAGGGAAACAGTCTCATTCAATCATCGCACTTATCCTTAACAGAAACATGGATGCATCTCACTTGTAGCACATGGGAGGTGCAATGCATCTAGACTGCCAATGAGAAACAGTACGATGGTCCACGGACAAGACTGATATTGGTTTTCACTCACAATTTGCAGCTAAGTTCAGTGATTTAGGCCGAGCTTATGATGGAAAGTAAACACAAAGTATAGGAGTATGGTCTTATGAGGTTATTGAGCTACGACCAGGGCACTTAGGATGTTTGCAAGTCAGATGTTCAGTTCATAAACTAACTCGAAGATTGACTGAAGTAGCATTGATCTACCTTGTAGTTTCATAGAAAAAGCAGTTTGAAGGCTAGCTAGCTTAACTTCAGGCTCCGTCTGTAGTTTATAAAGAAAACAACAGTAACAAACAAACAAACTATTCACTCCCCAGCGGAGTTGCCATTTTGTTTCCAGGAAAACTAGTGTCTATTCAGATCTGCTAGTCCCACTAAGATGGGTAGCTATCTTAGAAACAAACAATTCAAAGTAACTTGTGTTTTCCTTTATGGGAGATAGATAAGAGAGAAGCAGAGAGCACCAACCTTAGTCTTCCGCTTGGCTCCTTGCTTGTTTCCTCTCTCCTTTGATGGAGCTTTCCACTCCTTTCTCACTTGTCCCACTTCAACGAACACCTGTAGAGGCAAAGCAACAAGAAACCATCAAAGCATAGAGATCTATGATACCATAAATAATGTAGAATCAGAAGTACATTAACTATACAAATGCATACACAAATAAAAGATTCAAGAATACGCAAGTATATGGAGGAAAACTCAGATAACGTTATTGATAGAAGTGGAAGAGAATATTACAACCCAGCTATCTAATCCAATACCATCCTCCCAACATGAAAGCCCTCTTCACCTCATGAAAAGCAAGATCACCGAACAATACAATGTCTCAAATAGAAACCAATAACACTTCCTTACAAATTACAAAATTCCAGCCCCTGGATCTCTAGGATGAGGGATCCATATATAGATATTTGCAGGGGGGTGAGTTAGCTTGTGGGTTTTTGATTAGTGTCATTTCACTAATAGTTCTTGGTTCCACTTGGAGATTTCATGATCTCTTACTCATCCCTGGGCAAATTCAGAGAGGCAAGTGTCATATGAGCAGTTTCTAGAAGATTCTCTGAGTTTCCACCTAGCAAACTGCCTCTTCCATTTGTCTGCTCTCACTCATCATACCCCACAGAAGGGATTTTCAGTATGCATCACACCCCTTGTTTATAACAGGTGAGATGCATCACACCCTCAGCATGGAGCAGTCTGTATGGTCTAGTTTTGACCAGTTCTGAGTAGTTTTTCACGGAGAACTTTTGGGAAATGATGTAATCAGTTGACCTTGATCCTTTAGGGTTTGAGAGCCCTTGGTTTATCGACATATCTGATTGGGGTTGCGGTGCCCAAATATGTCTATAATAACAGTTCTTGTTGTTAGGAAGTGTATGATTTCTTTAAAGTGACCATTCGTGATGCACACTACAAAGAGCTATTCGTCAGGCAATCCCTCCTCTAAATTAGTGGGCTCTTCACCCATTTCGATGCACGACAGATGGTCTTGTCCCATGTTCAATCATCCAAGATTCACAATAACTTCAAAATCATACTCCTGGAACAATAAAAACCACCTATAAATTCTTCCCCCCCAACATAGGTTTATTGACCAGATATTTCAATGCAGAATGATCCGTATACGTTTTAAAATGTCCAATTCTCCTCCACTAGCCTGTGTTAGTAACGGTCCCAGTGCTATACATGACACGTCTACATGCACATGAAACTCCTTCTCCCAATCCAGAAAGACTAAAATCGGCGTGGTGACCAATTTTCCTTTAAATACATCTAATCTTTTTGATAGTCCTCGTTCCAATAGAACGTGATATCCTTTTTCAACAACTTCTCCATAGGCGTGGTGATTTGGGCATAGCCCTTGATAAACTTCCTATAGTACCCAATATGTCTTAAGGTTGTGCAAAACTGTTTCACACTCCTCAATGCCTCTAGGTTAAGTATCGCTGTGACCTTCACAGGATCTACCATCAATCCCTATCTACAAACCACATGACCGAACAAATTCCCAAAAGGGACACAAAATAGACACTTCTTTAGATTGAGCACAATTTGGTACCTTCGACAAGTATCTAGCATTTAGCGCAAACTGGCCACATGGCGTTTTACCAACCCAAACACAGTCTAGTCATCAAAGTACACCTCCATAGACTTATGAATGAAGTCTTTGAATGCAGGAATGACTACCTGTGAAAAAATTGCAAGCGCATTCCTTAGTCCGAAAGGCATCACAGTGTGCTGAAAACACCTCGATTTAGTCGCAAAGGTCATCTTGCTTCTATCTTTAGGCGCGATTTTGATCTGATGTTACCTAGAAAACCAATTAGTGATGGAGTATGCTTCCTGGCCAGCTACATTATCCAATACCTCATTAGTGAACAGAGTCAGGAAAGGATCATGCATGCAAGTGTCATTCAACTTCCTGAGAACTACTCATATCCTTATTTCATCCTTTTGCTTCTTTTCCTATACAACCATTGGGCTTACCCAATTAGATTCTTCTATGAGCTCAATGATGCCGACCATGAGCATCTTATCTAATTCTAAGCGGACCTTCTCCTTATACTTAGGATTGAGATAGTAAGGTCTTTGCTTAACTAGCTTCGCGTTGGGCTTTAACATGATCTTCATAATGCACAGGCATCCTATTAGCCCCTTTAACTGCATAAACTTGGTAGGGAACAAATCCTGGTATTCACAGAGAAATTTGGTAACCTTATCTACCATTGCATCATCCCAGTAATCTCCAATCTTCATGAACTTGGGCTTTGCCTCCGTACAAATATTTATCTATTTAGTCTTCAACAACGCAATTATATCAGGATTCTCGATTGGTGGTCCCTCAACCTCGCGGTGACACTCAGTTTCAAGAATATTAATATTTCACGGGTGCTCATTTTCTTCTTTTTTAGTCACGTTATATCATTCCAGCGCGTGACTCAGCTGAGTAGTCCAATCGGGTTGAATAAGATCCAAAGGATCTTGCAGTATCCTAAAGATTGCTGCTTTAGTCTCTTGTAGCACTTCATCAATACATTCAAACCTGTCTTTGAAGTTGAACATCATTATGAACCCTTCATGTGGAATATCCCATTCTTCTGTGCCATGGCAGAGCTCTGTCCCCAAGTACCAGTTCATCGGGATGACATCCAGGGTGTGACAGAACAAGTAAACCCATTCAGGTTGGAGCTTCGCTCCATAGGCCTTAGCCCATTTGGCCAAGTGTGTGCACATATCATCCTTCCCTTCATACTTATCTATCATTCATACCTTCATATTCCCAAAGAATGTTCTCATCATCCTCCTACACTCGCGCCAATCATCAAAACTACCCTTATGCATACCCCACCATCTCATAGGCGTAGCGTGCAGGGCCCAATCCAAAGCTTAGAAGTGTTGCTTTTCTACTATTTCCCTCTCAAATGTGTTATAGAAATATTTGGACACTGCAAACCCAATCATATATGTCCATAAACCAAGGGCTTCTAAGTCCCTAAAAGTGTTGTTTCATACCCTAAAAGAATAAGGCCAGTTGATTACATCATATTCTAGAAGTTCTCCCTGAAAAACTACTCAGAACTGGTCAAAACCGGACCATACAAACTGCTCAATGCTAAGGGTGCGATGCATCTCACCTGCCACATGCAAAAAGTGAAATGAATATTGAAAATCCCTTCTATGGGGTGCGATGAGTGAGAGCAGACAAACGGTAGAGACAATTTGCAAGGTGGATGATCATGGAATCTTCTAGAAACTTCTCCTGTGACACTTGCCTCTCTGAATTCGCCCAAGGATGAGTAAGAGATCATAAAATATCCAAGTGGAATTGAGAACTATCAAAGAAATGACACTAGTAAAAAACCTAGAAGCTGACTCACCCACCTGCAAACATCTATATATGGATCCCTCATCCTAGAGATCGAGAGGCTGGAATTTTGCATCTTGTAAGGAAGTGTTGTTAGTTTCTTTGTGGAAAATCATAGTGTTGGGTGATCTAGCTTTTCATGAGGTGAAGAAGGGCTTTCATGCTGGGAGGATGGTGCTGGGTCAGATCAATGGGTTGTAATCCTCTCTTCTACTACTTCTATCAGTAAAGCTATTTGAGTTTTCCTCCATATTCTTGTATGTCTTTGAATATTGAATTGATATATGCATTTGTATGGTTAATATATATCTGATCCTATATTTTTTATGATTGTACATCTCTATACTTTGATGGTATTATTCTGCTTTGAATCTACAGGTGTTCTTTGAAGTGGGACAAGCGAGGAAGGAGTAGCAAAGATCTATCAAATGGGAGAGGAAACATGCAAGGAGCCAAGCGAAAGACTGAGGTTGGTACTCTCTGCTTCTCTCTCATCTACTTCTCATAAAGGAAAACACAAGTGACTTTAGTTTGTTTATTTCTAAGATAGCTACCCATCTTAGTGGGACTAGCAGCTTTGAATGGACACTAGTTTTCCTGATAACAAAATGGCGACTCCGATGGGGAGCAAATATCTTGTTTTCTTGTTTCTAGTTTGTTTACTTTATAAACTATAGACGGTGCCTGAAGTTATGCCAACTAGCCTTCGAATTGCTTTTTCTATGCAACTGCAAAGTAGATAAATGCTGCTTTAGTCAATCGCTAGGTTACTTTATGAATCAAACATCTAACTTGCAAACATCCTAAGTGTCCTGGTGGTGGGTCAAGTAACCTCATTAGATCAGCCCCTATGCTTTGTATTTACTAACTATCATTAGCTCAGCCTAAATCCCTTAACTAAGCTGCAAATTGTGACCAAAAACCAAGCTAAATTCTCATCCCTAGACCATCACACTGTCTCATTTTGATATTCTAGATGCATCACAGCTCCCATGTGCTATAGGTGAGATGCATCCCTATTTCCCTGTGTTATAGGTGCGATGATCAGATAAGACTGTTTCTGCCTCCAGATTTTGGTTTTTCTTCATTCTCTTCAGCTTTATTTAGGAATTTTGTTGTCTGTGATCAGTATACCACTGTTGAAAATCGCTTCCTTTGCATTATTCAGCCTCCATTGTATAAAGAATTGTGAATGTTTTTATGTATTTTTCGCCATTTACAGTTCTCCTTTACAAACAGTAGCTTAATCAAACTGTCATCTTTTGATTTGAAAGTGTTGCAAGTTTTGTTTTCAGTCAAAAAAAAGAATCCTTCTCTTTTTGATGGTCGATTACACTATTACTCTTGTATTTGATTTGAATTAATAGTATTTCAAGTGTCGAAAGCAGTTTTCAATTCAAAATCGCAAAGTGTCGTCCTTATCTTCCTTTCATCTTTTCAAAAGAAAATTGTTAGTACTATCGCTTTGAAAAGATAATTCAGATTTGTACTTAGCATTCTTTTTGTCCTTCACTCATTAAGAAAGAGGAAAAAAATACATGCATGTGCATTTGCGTTTAGATTGCTTGTGGAGATTTATTTAGGATAGTGCATCTAATGTGTGCTCTCTACTCTATGTTGAAATATTTCTATTTCTCTTTCCTTAGTAGCTAGGATTTTCATTGCAAAAAGAAGAGTAAATGTCTGTTTATCATCTTAGATTGCATATTTAGGAATTATATATCTACATCACGAAGTGAACCTTAAAGGCAAACTTCTTAAGAAAGATCAACTGTAAAATAAATTTCAATGAACATAAAAACGCTTTCGAACCTAACGCACAACATTTAGAAGTCTAGGCTAGAGACGTATCCTGATGTTGTAAAGCCTAGTAACTATCGTTTTCAGCATAGGTTGGGTGATTCCTCCTCTTTGAGACGACAAGTGCCAGTATGGACTTGTGCTCCCATGTACCGTTGAGCATATATTGGGAGACCACAATAGGCTATATCATTTATCCTTAGGAAGCCATGGCTACCGCCCTATCGATCACAATGCACTGAACATAGCATATGGGAAGATTGACTGTCGTACCGTAAAAAGTATTATGTAGTTTTGCAATTGGTTTGGTAATCCCTCTATCTAGATTTTTAGATTAGTCAATTTCATTCCTTTTCAGACTCCTTAAAAGGAAAGGTCCATCTGAGCACTCGTCACTTCAGGCTCATTAAAAATCAAAGGCGACTAGAGTCATCTTTAGTTTTTTCTTGACTCTTAAAAATTGAAAAAGCAAGTTGTGTCAAAGCGTCATAAAATTCATTTAATTCAGAATAACTTTTTCCCCTTTTTATTTTGAGTTGATCAAGTAATCTGTAATCATGGAATAAATTCAATCAAAACCCTGTCGTTCACGGAGACTAACGAGTCAATCGTCTTTGACTCCAGAAACGAAGCCATTCCGGGCCAAGCGAACTCATTTAACTAGGTCAAAGTCTCCTAGTTTGTTGAAACTTGCGTTTCAACATCCTCAGAGACTCCAGTTACTCCAACCATTTTTGGTATCCTTGCCTCTACAGAAGAATTTATGCATTCATAAGAGGACATTAGAACTTATCCTAGTGTAACGGTAAAAACTTCTATTCCTGAACCAGCTCCATCTTAGGTTGATTCGGAAGGTGTTTCCCTTCCAGTACCTGTAGCTGTAGAATCTATACCTTCTTCGGCACCAGAAATATTTTATGGACCTGATGGTCTACCTCTTATGCTTGGACTGATTGCTATAGAAGAAATTATGGAGGATCTTCCATCCAGTACTCCATTGCATTTTGGAACTAGGATTTGCCTATATCCTTCTACTTCAAAAGATAGTCTACCTTCATCGCAAGTTCCTGTAGAATCACTAGGAAGTCTTTTGGATAGACTCGATATGTCTGGACAACCATCAACATCTAGGAATGTATCATCCGATATAGTGGCAGCAGAGCTTCCTGCCGCCACTCCGACAATGTTCATTGGTATACCATCTATCTGAACTAGCTCTCAACTGCTAGAGGAAGTCCACCAAGGGACTGTTTGAATAGTATGGTCTGTTCCCGTTTGTTCATCCAGAGTAATATCTGGAATTTCTTATGTTGAGTCTCAGCAAATTGATCCTTCGCAACAGTATCAATTTGGGCAGTCCAGTCTCCAAAGGCCAATCTTTCCTTTAAGCATTGGATTGCCACCGTATGGGGGGCAGTATGCCCTTTCATTGTTCCCTCTGGGAGAACAATGATATGAGAGTTCACAACAGAATTCAGGTCAAGCTGGAATCACATCCAGTGGTTAGGTGCAAATACTGCCTCAACAACCAAGAGTTGTATACTCAATGCAACTAAGTCTACCTGTGTCAAATATCCCCACTACACCGGCTATTATGATGGTGTCGCAAGTACAAGCATTGCCTGTTGTATGCCAACCTCAAGTTTCTCAGGTCGTAATACAACAGCCTCTTGTCTCCAAGACACAACCACAATTTTTGATTAGTGTCTCCTTAACTGGAGCGACTCGGGCTCAAACAGGTACTATTACCCCTCATCTTGGTTAGACAACCAGTATTGGACAATAGCAAATGGCTTCACAATTGTGGCTGGTACAATATCAACAATCACAATTCCAACAAGCTTACCGAGGACCTGAGCAACAAAGCTTTGAAGGTAATGGGCAACTGTATATTCAAAACGGTCACCATCAGTCATATCATAATGGTTATGCCCATCAACCTTATCAAATTTATCAACATTAGATACATTATGCTGATATGCAAAGACCCATTGCTCAGGCGATCCCATCTTATCCTAGGTATGCTTCGTTGAAACTGAATCAATAATTGCCCTTTGTAGCAACTTTAGAATTACCAAATCTGAATCGGCTAACAAATAATCCAATTGCTTATGCCCCTTGGTGATCAGCGATTCCGCTAAATTTCTATCAAATATTCCTAAATTCAATGGAATTCCGAGTGAAGATCCATCGAATCATGTGATGACCTTTCATCTGTGGTGTTCATCCAACACTGTCAATGATGATTAGATTTGGCTTTGCATTTTTCAGCAAATTTTAACTGGTTCAGCCGCAAAATGGTACATCGAATTACTTAGAGCTTCATTCAATAACTTCAGCGCCCTCGCCACCACCTTTTTAACCCATTTTCAGATACTGATAAGGTATGAAACAGGAACGGAGCTTCTTACCAATTTTAAACAGATGATAGCCACTCAAATATCTGATCATATTCATGAGTGGCAGCGTCGTCGTTGAATGGTGAAAACATATGTTCCTAATTAGCTGCTAGCTGAATGGTTTATTAAGTCATTGTTACCTTCTATTACAAAAGATGTGGCTAAAGGGGGGGTTGTCACTGAAGAGCAAGTCATTGCTTGTGCACAATATCTAGACTTGATTTATACTTAGTCTGGCACACAATATGACAAAATCCTTGATGCTCCTAGACCAATGTTTTTTGTTCCTCCTCCTCCTAAATCAAACAAAGACTCTCATGCTGGCGATGGCATGATAGGTACAAGAAGCACGAAAACCGCAAAGGCTACATCTAAGAAAGCCCACACAGTTTCCGGTCAAAATGTAAATGAAGAAATTCTTGCCTCTGAGGTTAATGTCGTGTTGACCAACAAGGGAAAAGAACCGAAGCAACCAGGGGGCAAGAAGAAAAAGAAAGGGAAGAAGAAGAAGCAGGATGATGCGTCTCCTGAAAAATCTTCTACAAACCCTTCTGGGAATAGGAAACCTCCTTCGCCATGTTAGATATGCGATGAGGATCATTGGACGAGAGATTTTCCACATAAAGCTGAGATTAAGAAGTTCTTCAGAAACTCAACAACCTCAGCGGTATTGATTGATCCGTTTCCAAACCCAGAAACCAATCTAGTTTCTAGCGATAGTGCTTCCCCATCCCAAGTGCTTATGTTGTCCATTTTGAAACAGCAAAATGATGCTTTGATATTGACAAGGAATAAATATTACGGGAATCCACAGTTGTCGAACAACAAGGCTATTGATCAACCTAGTAGTTCGATGACAACTTCGACTGAAGTTGTGCCACCCATCATTCCTGAGCTAACGATAAAGCCGCCAAAGGGAGTAGTACACAAATCGACATTTAATCCTCATGCCAGAGTATCACAAAATCATAATATAGTAGAGGACCTGGCCCTATCACCGTCCGCTATGTCGACACTTAAAGTAATGCAAAATTGCCCCTCCCAAAAGAAAGCTCTATTATCAGCGATATGTGGGATTAACCCAACAGATTCCAATCTTGTGGCTTTTAATCATAAAGAATATGAACCTCAGTTACCAGCTCAACTCGCTTTCCTCATTCAAGTGAAAGCCCTCAACAAAACTGTTCATCGAACAATTATTGATGAGGGGGCATCTACATGTATTATTTCAATGAGTTGCTGGAAAAATTTAGGCTCACCACCCTTGTCATGATCATCAATGACGTTAAAAGCATTTGATGGATGAACATACACTCCATACGAGATTTTAAGTAACTTGCAAGTTGAACTGGGGGGTAAAATAGTAGAAATTGATGTTGAAGTTATCAATGGAAACCTCGATTACAACATCCTACTGGGAAGGCCATGGATTTATGCTATGGTTGCTATTGTGTCAACATACTTCAGAAAGATTGAATTTCCTTTTCAAGGAGGAATTACAATCGTCGACCAACAAACCTTTTTCCCCAACAGTTCACAAGTTACGAGAAGCATTCCGATGATCCATGGAAACTCTCAATCGCTTCAAAATATCAGAGTAGGCCTACTAAAAGACCCTACATTGATGGGTACTTTTGCGCTACCACCTCCAAACAATTTGGCGGAAGTGGCCATGGTGGGAACCTGCAATATGGTATCTTCTATTCAGAGGATTTTGAACATGATATTAGCATGGATCATCACCAGGTTTTGCCTCTGAGCCTAATAGAAATATTGTAGCAATCAATGCTCTCGGCTTGGGTTGCAAACCCAAAGCAATGCTCATCGAGCGTTTGGGTAGATAGGTCTAAGGAATATGGTACCTCTTCAGATCCTTGGTCACATGTACATTCTACAGATGAAGGAATTGTTCAATCAATGATGATGGAGGGGGCACCATGGGAAGATTACCAACATTGTTCCCATCTTCTGCATTACAACGAAGATTGCTCCAACAACCTTAATCATCCTTCAGTTTTTTATTTTCTACCAAATACTGTAAATATAATGGATTCCAAGTGAAATCTGTCCAATATTGAAGAAACTATCGCCATAAATATCTCAACCAAACCAGATGTTATAAAGAATATTCATGTCGACAAATCTTATTCTTCTTCAGAACTGGAAGTATATTACACTCTCTTTCGCGAGTTCAGAGATGTCTTTGCATGGTCATATGAAGAAATGCTAGGCATTGAATCGAGCATATTTGAACATGAAATTAAGATGTATCCAGATGTCAAACTAGTATGACAACGACTTTGGCAGGTGCACCCGAAGAAAGCCACTGCCATCAAGGCAAAAGTTGAAAAACTTTTCCATGCTGGTTTCATTTATCGAGTTCCTCTAACCAATTGGGTATTGAACATTGTTCCTATGATTAAAAAGCACGGAACGATTAGAGAGTGCGTCGATTACAGGGATGTAAATCAAGCTTGTCCAAAGGACAACTACCCTACACCCTTCATCGAGCAGATAATTGTTGAATGTGCCGGATGTGAAATATTTTCATTTATGGATGGATTTTCCACATATAATCAAATAAATATCCACCCATAGGACCAGTCAATGACTACATTTATTTGTCCATGGAGCACATCCACATACCGCAAGCTACCATTTGGTTTAAAGAATGCAGGGGAAACTTTTCAGAGGGCTATGAATTATGCCTTCCATGACATCAAGAACATCATTCAACCATATCTTGATGATCTTCTGGCTCATTCACGAAAGCAGACCGATCACCTGCAGCATTTGAGAGCTATATTTCTACGTTGTCGACACTACGAGATACGACTCAATCCGCACAAGTGTGTGTTTTGTGTCAGTTCTGGTCGTTTACTTGGCTTTGTGGTTTCAAAGGACATGATTCATCTCAACCCATTTGAGGTTCAGGCAATCATCGATCTGCCTCAACCTTCAAATTTGCTTCAGATTCAGAAACTCCAAGGGAAAGCAAACTTTCTGAGGAAGTTCATTCCAAATTACGTCGAACTTGCTAAAGGTTATACACGTCTATTGAAAAAGAAGTGCCCTTCAACTGGGATCAGGTCGCGCAAGCTTCCTTTGATTCTCTAAAGGAATCCCTAATAAAAGCATCATTAATGTATGCTCCTGACTATCAAAAAGACTTTAACCTATATCTAGCTACAACAGATATGACCATCACAATGGTTTTAGTTCAAGGAGACAATGGAATCGAACATCCTGTCTATTATTTAAGCAGAAAATTAAATGATATAGAAAGCAAGTACTTCTACATTGAAAAGTTGGCTCTCGTAGCTGTTCAAGCAGTATAGAGATTTCAACATTATATCCTCTTTCGTAAAACTACCATTTTGTCAGATTGCAACCCCATGACTTACATCTTGTCGTGACATTTGCTTTGGGGAAAATATTTGAAATGGATAGCAATTTTTCAAGAGTTTGATCTAGAATTCGTAAAATCCAAATCAAAGAAAGCTTTGGTTTTCGCGGAGTTACTATGTGACTTCCCATCGTCTTCCAATGATTCAACATCTAAAGCAACAATCGTGGATGAATCTTTGTTTCTGATATCTTCAAGTGATCCGTGGTATGGAGATATAATCATCTATCTCCAAACCCAAACATATAGGTCTAATACCTCTCGCTTAGAACAACAACATACTCGATACCAAGAAAAAGACTACATGATCATCGGTGATACACTTTACCGTCGTGGTATCGATACAGTTCTGTGAAGGTGCCTCACCCATGAGGAGGCCGAAAAAGTCCTGAATGATTGTGATTCGGGCACATGTGGGGGGCATCAATCTGGTTATGCTACATCACAAAAGATTCTATGAGCAAGATACTTTTGGCCAACAATGTTCAAGGATTGCATAGTCACAGTCAGAAGTTGCCATGCTTGTCAAATATTTGACCACAAAACTAGAATACCACCCACACCTCTACAACCAATAGTTGTTGGTGGGCCATTCGTCAAATGGGGCATAGATTTCATGACATGTAACCCCACCTCGGCTGGGGGGCATGGGTATATCATAGTCACAATTAACTATTTTACGAAATGGACCGAGGCGATGCCTACATTAAACAAAAGTGGCAAAACAACTGCTCTTTTCTTTTTCAATCATGTAGTCTCTAGATTCAGTGTTCCACAAGCTATAGTCATAGATCATGGATCACATTTCTGCAATCACATGATGGTTGAATTGGCTACCAAATTAGGACCATCCCATGACAGCTCTACTCCATATTATTCACAAGCTAATGAGCAAATTGAGGTGATCAACAAATACCTAAAGCGCATGCTGCAAAGGATGATTGGAGTCCATAAACGGAGTTGGCACCTAATCCTATACTCAGCCTTGTGGGCATACCAAGCGTCGGTGAGAAATGCGATGGGTTTACACCCTTTCAGCTTGTGTATGGCCTGGAAAAGATCTTACTAGTTTAGTGTAAAATTTCGTCCCTCAAGCTCGCAGTCGACCTTCTCCCCGAAACTTCAAAGGAGGAGGCTCGTTTCTTGGAATTAATCCAACTGGATGAAACCCATCGTGACACCACCTTGGCTAATGAAGCACATAAGAAATGAGTCAAGGCGTAGTTTGACAAGAATGTCAAACCTCGTGTCTCAGAAGGTGACCTAGTCTTACTTTGCGACCAGGAATCCGATAAATTAGGAGCAAGTAAGTTCCAGTCTTTGTGGATGGGTCCCTATATTGTTAAGCATGTATTAACAAAAGGAGCCTACGAGCTAGTATATTACGATGGGATTCCACTGTCGCAACCCTGAAACGGGTTGTACCTTAAGCGTTACTATGCTTGACTTAGCGTAGTAACCTCTTCATATGCTTTTGTTACATTTTTGTTTTCATTAAGAGTGATCGTTTTGGTTAGGTAAACTACTTTTGCATTTGTTGCAGATGTCGAACCTATTGGAATCATTTGTTGGATATGTTAATCGTAGTACACAGAACCTATCTTCTGCAGCCTGGGCCATCTTTGGTCCAAGCAGCGAGTTAGTGAGTTTCAGTGGGGTATGTATTGGTCGATCAACGAACAACATCGCTGAATACAACACGTTGATAGAGCTCCTCTCTAATTCCATTGCACATGGCATACACCAACTTGTCGTCAAGCTAGACTCACAACTCATCATTCTACAGTTTACCAGCATCTATTCCTTTCGGAATCCAGCTATCTATCATATGTTCCTAAGGGTCAAGATTTTGGGAAGGTAGTTTGATTCTATTCAATATCAACACATTTCCAGAAACTTAAAGACATTAACTGTTTCATTATCGAATTATGTGTCAGATACACATTTGCAACATTTGTAAAAGAAAAGCATTTCATTAATATTTGCATCAGGATCATATAACTTAACCAAAATAAAGCTCTGAAAATAAAAAATATATATAATTGTTTACAGTTTGTACATAGTGTTCTGTGTCCAGGACAAAATCAGTCATATGACTCAACAACTCAAAATGCACGGGGGCACCCTAGTCTAATGGTGCTGGTGATAACAAGTCATCGCTTGTGCAATCATGCATAAGAGCCTAGTCCATCAGCTTGGCACGCTAGTGGTATGGCGTCGTAATCTCAGAGGTAGCTCATCAGTCCTCACATCTTGAATACCAAGGGTGAGACCCTCGATCTCATCTTGCAACATTGCAAGAGTATCGACCACATCCAGATCACGAAGGACAACCCTCCCTACAGCCTCTCTTGCTGGAATGGCAGCTGCTGCTCTTAGGCGCATTGTTGGTCGCACTGGTCCAATATTTGCATGAACACATGAGTTTTTATTAGTCTTGATAAAAAATTAAAAAGCACAAGAACATTATGAAAGTGATAAACAGAGATATGGTCAGAGATTTTTACCTATGACAGCCCACTGCTCACCAGCCGGTAGCACCAAATCTTGGTCACCTCGGAAATCCATCCCAGCATATGGACACTTGGCATAAACCATTTGCTGACGGTTGAACCACTCGAAGAAGGCATCAGATAAGGAAACCTGTGATTGACCAACATGCCTGACCATAAGGTCAACCCATCTCTGCATCCGTAGCTCAGTCAGTGGTGGCAGACCGAGTGAACTGTACTGTGGCTGCATCAGTGGGATCTTCTCCAGGGTGAAAGCAGTCAGAATATAACCATAGCCAAAGTTCTTGGATCTTCCATTTTTCACCTTGGTAAGCTATTCTTTTATCACCAGAAGTACTGCATCACACTAGTTGAATACCTTTGGTTCAAGGCCTTCCATGGCATACTACATATAGGACCTGCTAGCTAAGTGAAGAGTCGCACTAACAGCCAATCTAGAAAAGGTAAATAAGATAGTCCTCAAGGACTGGTCAGTGACGTTTCTAATACTGATCTTGTCGTCCCTGCTCAGTTGAGATCCATCTCTACAGTATCGGTGAATATAATCCCTCACAGATTCGCCCCCACAGGTGGAACTTGATAGTGAGAGAGGGGCACCATGCCTCGATAAACCGGTCAAAAAGTAGATGTCCTCAATAATCAAAGGGATGGATTTGCCTCTAATCTGGAACACATGGTTGGTAGGATCCCATGCATCAAGGAAATATTGCAACAAGTTGATTTGTTGCCTCATGCTAGATATGTGGAAGAACTTGAGCAAGCCACAGTTCCGCAATGCAGTTACCATACTCGGATCATGTAAGGCAACCATGTCCTCATATTCATGCTCACATTCATGCCATGTAACGACCATTTTGCTCTGATGAATCTTTGAAAAACAAACGAGAGAAGAATTAGGATCTTGATTTGGCAAAAAACAGGCAAAATTTCCATGAAAAATCAGTGCAAAAACTTTCCTCCTTGCGCCCATCGCACCCTAGCTGTGTATTGCGTGAGATGCATACTGACTGGCCAATGGCCAACCCAATATTCATCGCACCTTTCGATGTATACTAGGTGCGATGGGGAGAGAATGAAATATTCAAACCCCAGAGGCTCAGAAAAGTGGGAAAACATGCACAAAATTAGAAAAGGAAAGAATGCAATTGAAGAATTCAGGTTTAGCTCCTACCTGGTCCAGACGGTGCTGAAAATTGTCCACAGAATCTCTCGGAATCAGGTGGTGAAAATCGAGAGGGAAATGCACCTCCAGAGCTCCAACAATCCCAAATTTGAATGAAATGGTAAAATGAGAGGTAGAAACTACTTTTATGTTATTACTCACGTAATTCAAGTAAGACGTTAGTTTTTTAACTCATTTTCTAAGCATGTATGTACATTTCTAATCAGTTTGATGGAGCAATTGAACAAATAGTATGACCGTCAAGAGAACATAGTGTTAATAGTGAATCGGACATCTCTAACAATTATCACGATCAGTTTTACGTGAAGTTCAAGCTCGTTAAAAAATAAACCTAACGATGAGCATATGTTCCACCAGAGTTTAAGCTCATTAAAAAATAAACTCACCTCCAGTAAATAACCATTGCGATCGCATTATTATCAGCTTTTGAGCCTTGGTCGTGTTCTCACCATCACCTCCACTCTTTTTTAGCCAGTCATACACCTCCATTTGATTGTTTACCCCTTTGAGGAACAACTGCAATGAGTGATTTTGTTAGCCATCTTCTTTACACGGCCATGATTGAAAAGTTCCAAGCCTTACCTGGGACCAGATGCTATCCAAAATCATCACTCATTCCTCAAAAATGGAGTCTTCTTTAAGATCTTCTCATCTGACTCGTAAAATATGAAAAGATTGCTGAGCAATTGGCCTCTCTAGCTCGTTAAAGTGATTGGAAGTGCCATCCCTCCTCTAGATTTTAATCTTTTTGGACCTGAGGGATCATTACACAAAAATATTGAGCGCTTGTCTTGTTCGGCTCATTAAAAATATCGAAAATTCATCCCTTTCGTATTATTTTATACTTTTTCGGACTTAAGGGATTATATTACGAAAAAGGATTACTGGAGTTTCCTTTCCGTCTCTTTTCGGACTCTCTAAAATTGAGAAAGGCTGAGTTATCTTTGTCGTTAAACTCGTTAAAACAATAGCGACAAACTTGTCCATGCAGACAAGAACGAGTTTCACTATCGCTAGGCTCGTTAAAACATAGTGACGGGTTTGCCCGAATGGAAAATTATAGAACACGCATATGTTATCCTCCTCAAGCTTAACAAAAATAAAGAGTTACTAGTCAGCAATGACTGGGGAAAAATTGGGAAGAAAACTTGAAGAAACTTTATTGGTAGCAAGTCACTCTTGAACATGACACTTTCACTCCATCACCATGATTGAGTCGGGTTGGGTTATTCCGTTCACTGGTCATATCGCCATTGGTCCACCGTACCATCCATTTTTGGGGTTAACACTACCTATCCATTTCAGTGTCACTGATATGTTCAAGAGAAGTCGCTCAGAGAATTCACCAACCCAGCTTGTGTCTTATCCGCTGCAATACCTTCACGCTTCCTTCTTTCATGACCGCCACCCTGAACCATGTATCATTAGATCGTTTTCACCTCCAAAAAAATCATTTGCTCCATTCTGTGTCGTATGTGGGATTCATTAAGGCCCTCCTACGACGGGTCACTTCTTGTCGACATCAGCTAATTATCCAAGAAGTTGACTTAGGAACAACCCTTTCAATACTCTGAAGCTTGCATGCCTCAATGGCAAGTTTCTCACTTTCGGCGATAGGTTTACATCAATGGCCTTCGACCGAAAGATTTTGCATGGTGTTCGACACCAAGTCCCATTTTCACACCACATGAATTTTCCTGCCATACCTTGAGGGTCATCATCATTATCAGTGATTCCTCTCGTGCCTGTTAACAACTTACATCATTGTCTAGTAATTAGGCGATGTATTTCCATGTTCAACTTTAGAACATCCTTTCACATGGATCGACTTGTACTTCGGGAAAAGGTTGAATGAGTTTGAAGACCTCGGATCTAGTTTCATCCATCCAGGCTGTGATATATTCAGGAAAATAAAGACATCAAATGTATATCATAGCTACATAGATAATCATCCAATCCAAAGGATGATGGCTCTACCAGAATCATCAGTTTGCCATACAGACAGTTGTCTGTCTTATGTACATGAAAATGAATTTATAAAGCTGAGAATGGGAATTCCCACCTCAGCTAGATCATGAAAATAATTATGAAGATAATGTATTGTATTGTACCTTATTACAGGTCACCTTCTAGTTCGAAAAACCTCGAATCCTCATGATAAAGCATTTCACCTGACATCAAAAGATTTACGACCTCATGCTTTAGGGGGCAACTGTTATAGACATATTTGGACACTGCAACCCCAATATTATATGTCCATAAACCAAGGGCTTTTAAGTCCCCCAAAATGTTGTTTCATACCCTAAAAGAACAAGGTCATCTGATTACATCATCTCCCAGAAGTTGTCCCTGAAAAACTACTCAGAACTGGTCAAAACTAGACCATACAGATTTCTCAGTGCTAAGGGTGTGATGCATCTCATCTACTACATGCAAAAAGTGTGATGCATACTGAAAATCCCTTCCATGGGGTGTGATGAGCGAGAGCAGACAAATGGCAGAGAAAGTTTGCAAGGTGGATGATCATGGAATCTTCCATAAAATTCTCCTGTGACACTTGCCTCTCTGAATTTTCCCAGGGTTGAGTAAGAGATCATAAAATCTCTAAGTGGAATTGGGAACTATCAAAGAAATGACACTAATAAAAAACCCTCAAAGATGACTCACCCACTTGCAAACATCTATATATGGATCCCTTATCCTAGAGATCCAGAGGCTAGAATTTTGCATCTTGTAAGGAAGTGCTATTGGTTTCTTTTTGGAACATCATAGTGTTGGGTGATCTAGCTTTTCATGAGGTGAAGAAGGGCTTTCATGCTAGGAGGATGGCACTGGGTTAGATCAATGGGTTGTAATCCTCTCTTCTACTACTTTTATCAATAAGGCTATTTGAGTTTTCCTCCATATTCTTGTATTTCTTTGAATATTGAATTGATATATGCATTTGTATGGTCAATATATATCTGATCCTATATTGTTTATGATTGTAGATCTCTATACTTTGATGGTATTATTCTCCTTTGACTCTACAGGTGTTCTTTGAAGCGAGACAAGCAAGGAAGGAGCGACAAAGATCTGTCAAAGGGGAGAGGAAACAAGCAAGGAGCCAAGCGAAAGACTGAGGTTGGTACTCTCTGCTTCTCTCTCATCTGCTTCTCATAAAGGAAAACACAAGTGACTTTAGTTTGTTTATTTCTAAGATAGCTACCCGTCTTAGTGGGACTAGCAACTCTGAATGGACACTAGTTTTCCTGATAACAAAATGCATCCAAAAAAACATCCACATCATTCAAGCCATCATAAGTGTGCATATTTATTACTTCTATTGACACACAGCGCAGCGACCGGGTCATCATGTTACAGCTCAGTGTGGTTACTTCATGTAGCCGATTCTGCCAGAGCTCTAATTTCTCGTTCGAGTGAGTTGTAGGAACTCCAGCGATCCCATGTAATTTTCCCATCCACTGTTGGATTCACCCAATATTGGTCTCACATTGTTAGCTTATATATGCAGTCCAAATCATCATTTCTTTCATAATCGCGAACTGGTTCAGTATAGCACAATCCTTCAACGGGATCTAGGGGTACTATTACGTGAAGTGATTTCTTTTCAAATATCATATTCCGCTTCTTTAGGTTGAATACCCCATTCATGTCAGTAGCCCAATCAATGTCCAGGAGCATAGGGTAGGGGTTGCTTTCATCCACAATTTCTATTACTTCAAAATCAGCCAATGCGCTCATGCCTTCAATATCTATAGCTACTCCCTACAACCATCCCATGGGGACAATCTTCTATTGATTTTCCATCCTTAACTAAATCGAAGACCACTGCAACGTAAGTCTCCCCATCTGCTCACAAGTCTGCTTTGGAAAAATGTTCACATCTGACCCTAGATCTAGTTTGAATTGATCCATTTTGTATTCTCCTATCTGCGTGGTCAGTCTCATCTCACATCCTGTCCTTGCTTTATGCTTACCAATCTTCCGTACCATGCATGATTCACCTGGAGTGTTTTCAGCACATCTATTTATAAGTTCCTATAACCCCTTCACATCCTTGCTATCATGCAATAGCTTCATGCAGATCTCTAGAAAGGTCGTAAGCATATAAGGGTCCATTTCTTGAGCAGGTTTATCCCAGCTCCCTGAGGTAGAGGCCTCAGCGAAGATCTTCTTTTCTTCCATGAACATTTCACATGCATGCTCCAAATCATATTTAACCTCCTTCTCTGAAGCTTCATGAACCCATCTGCCATCTTCAAGATGTTTTCCCTTATTGTTGCCTGTTGCAATTCCGCTTTGAAGCACTATATTCACATCTAGATCCTTTTCGCAAGGCTCAACCATCATCATCTGTAGGTTTTGAGTCAGATGCGGTGGTAGCACCCTTTTGTCACGTATCCTTGTTATCAGTGTAGGACAATCCTTAGTCTCATGGTCAAGCTAAGTGAAATACTTGCATGATGGACACATTGGATTAGTGCATTCATGGGCATAGTGTCCTGGTCCTCCACAATTGTAATAGATTAGCTATCCCCGACCTATACCAGGTCCTACTCCACCTCAGCCTTGTATGTGCCCCTGAAATCTTATTCGCACCATCCCAACACTCTCGTCAGGAGGCCGTGTTTCTGCCTGAACTGTATAGGCATGTGTTATGTCCAACATCAATTCATAACTTTGGCAGTTGTTGTCATCATGCCCTACGAACCTGTAGAAGTTGTAGAATAGATATTGCAGTGTTTGTACAAACTTCTACAACAAATGAAAATTATCAGTCATATGTTTTCCTATTACCTGAAATATAGCACACCATAACGCAGGCCCCACGCTCGGTCTTGCTTGGGCTTCCAGCCTCAAAGGAATCAGTTCTCCTCTTGTAATGTAGTTCGCAAAGACCGGGTAGTGGTCTTTGTCATGTCCATGATCTTTGCATTTCAGGCACCATACCTCTTCGCGCGCCTCTGGTCGAACTATTATGTCCTGCTTCAAACTATGCATTTCGAGGCAAATATTTTGCAACTTTGCATGGATCTGTTGAACCGCCAGGCTTAGATCCTGAATTGGAGTTTCATGCAATCTTATTGCAATCTCCAAGGCCTTTGCCTGAGTCGTAATCCTTTGTTGTGACATTGCAACCCTTAAGTGAGGTAGGAGCAAAGCCATGAACCACTCGTGGTGCTATCCATCTATTAAGTTCAATTAGCTTCATGGATTTGACACTTCAATCTCTAATCCAATTCCCAAGGTTCTCACCTAGTTTCATCGCAATTTCCTTGAACCCCACAATTAACTGCGCCTCAGATTTAGGCCTACTGAACTCTCTATTCAGCGTGGTCATGATCTCTGCCAACCCAAGGTTTGGGTTATCATTAGAGTACCTGATGTACCAAGTTAGCATGCGATCCTACAAAGAATTAACCAACTTCGCCTTCTTCATGTGATCGTTTATGACACCCTAAGCTTCCTATACAACTTTTACAATGAACTAGAACTAGTACAGGTCCTCATTTTCTAAGCCCTTAAACAAAGGTAGCTTCACTGAATTCACCATGTTGAACTATGGTGGAGGTGGTGATGGTGTGGTCAAAGTCACATGTGATGGTGGTGAAGATGGTAGTCGTGGGAACCCTTTTTTTATCAACTAAGTTGCACTTCATGGAGAAGCCTGTGCTACTCCCTCTTTGTCACTCAAATGAGGTGAAATCAGTGGGCTATATCCTGGACCCTTTCTTCCTTTGTTCCTTTAATTCTTTCCACTTTTCATAGCTCCAAACATCAAGGTAGCTGCATAACCCGTTTTTCACACAATAACATCTTAATCCAAGTATTTAAAGACTTCAAGTACTTACCTCGCGGACCTTTGAAAAAGCGTCACTCCACTTCACTCTAACTTACTGAGGTATCGACCATGAATTTTGTCACAAATCCTCCTATGATATGATCAAGCCAATGATCAACAACGTAAGCAATCTTATGCTTAGAGGCTTCTAGTCTCTGTACTAACTCCGGGGTCCAGACAATAGGTCCATCAAGCCTCCACCTTACTTGGCTATTTGCTAGCTTTGTGATCCACTCATATAACTCAACTAGAAAGGAACAAAAAAATATCATGTGGATTTTTGTATATAGGTACTTGTTTAGCCACTATTCCTTTGTCAGCCATGGATTTATGGTCTCCTGCGCTGAAAATTCTATTGGGTTGTGTTATATTATTTGCACAACTAGCCCATGTAGTTAACCGGGGGGTTAGAGGGGGGGTGGAGCCCCCCCTTCATTGTGCCGGTTGCGTAGCGGGGGGGTCACTGGGGGTTTAAGGTGTGCAGGTAACCCCCTCTATGGGGTTCGAGGCAACGTCCCAAAATTTTTTGTTTTTTGGACCCTATATTAGGTTGGGCAAACCTACCTATGGTTTTGTGCATGTTTTCCACACATGGTTTTGGACCCGATAGTTTTCGGTCCATGCTTTTGGACGCGATGGTTTTCGGTCCATGGTATTGGATGCTTTGGCATGTATAAATATGTATTGTAACATTGAAAGGAACATAATGAAAAAATCAAGCTAGTAGTCCTGGTTTTGGGATCCAGGGGAAAATCTCTATGTCTATGTGTTTTATGTGTTATGCTCTCGCATTGTTTATTTTATGTGTTTTAGAATTCTTATGTAGGTAATTTCTGTACGGGTTAAAACCTACAAATTCGTGGATATCCCTATCCAACCAATCTTTGATCTCTTTCTTACTTGGATTCTAGTGATATGACATCACACATCTCTCATGCAGATTCTGGTCCCGCAACAAAACCATTTGTTGGCTTTGCGGGCCCTGATCCAGGTTCAACGTTAGTTAGGCAAACAAATCCCTACAATATTGGCCCTTTTGGCATCAGCTCATGGAATGTGGACCAAAGTCTCACTTGAAGCAGTATGGGGGGGTGCTAGAACCAAGTTTCCACACCTTGAGATGGTTGTGATGTCGGTTTATACCCCCTGCTCCTGCCTTCGCGCAGGATGCTAAGACTTAAGGCTTGATTGATCTACCCTCAGTCCTGCCCTTCAATACCTCTGTGAAGGTGTATGATTGACCTTCGTGGAACCCTAACTCGTGGTTCAGGTACTTTCGCGTAGCTATGACAATGTATTGTATAGGATCCCAAGTTATCTCAAGTGTTTTACCATCTTGCCAATCAATTACAATTACTGTTGCGCAAATTGATATATTTACTTGCGTTCAATTAACAGATATAATTCCATACATTCGCACATCAACTAAACATTGTAAAATAAACCTAGTACGTAGTATAATCAAATGCATTAATAGAGACTAAATACACAATAATTTGTAGAATACTTCTCTTTATTGATGTCTTCCAGCTAATAGAGACTCTATCCACCTTGCACACACAACTGCGAAATTCCACCCTAGGCCTTTGCGCACTTAGCTGCAAAGCCTCTACCTATGCTAAGACCCGAAACACTTAGACTTCTCTACCAAGACCTCCAAGCTTAATTGTTAACTAACTACCTAGATCTTACTTACTTAGCTCTCTTTTATACAATCCCATGGTCCGCAGACCATGGGTAGGTCTTTGCAACCGACTTGACACTTCACAAAATAAGGGTGGACAATCCTTTATGACTCTTAACACATTCATGCTTTGCGACCATGAAATGTAGAGACTTTAAAAATTTATTACAAATTGTCCCAAAACATGGGCTTTTAGCCCCAAAATTGCTCTTGGGGGAACCCATTCCCAATAGTGAAGGAGGATAAAATATGTTGAGACACAAATTTTCATTCTTAGGCTTCTGTGAGAGGAATGAAGTCCCCTTGGATGATGTTCCTTGTGGAATTTTTGCTTACATGTTCGAAGGGCATGTTGAGCAATGGCGTTGCACATTTCTAGCAATCCCTATTCACTCATTTAATCACATGATCAGAGAGTCATGCCATGTTTCCTATCATTATGACTAAAAATAACTTAATAAGAAAATTATGAATTACAGAAAGCACCTAATGAATCTATTGTGAAATTTTGGGACCACTTCTATAATATTGCTTTTCAAATACCAGAAGCTGAAATTGATTGGAAGTTTCTCAAATAAATATTTCAGTATCTTCTTCACGTGTCTGAAAACCCACATGAGTTGGAATCATTCGAACCCCTCCCATCATACCTTGATGTTAGAGATTCCAAATCCAATATGGACAAGGTTTTTGTCACAATTGACACTCCTTCCTCTTCTCATCAAACATCTCTAGCTCCGTAGGATGAGGTGGGAGAAGTTGCAAAACCCATATATTTTACTGTCACCTCCTCCCACCCCACCTGCTCTAGATATATGCATAGATGTGGACTAAAACCCTGATGGTTGTCATGTGGTCTTGTCTTCTCAACCTCTGTCCTATGGTTCCTTTGATCCTCTAGATTATACTGTGTTTGTTCAAGCGTTCTGAACTCCACATCTATTGTTCATGAGGATCAAGTTGTCGACAAAGTTTGCGTTGAGGAGCCAACTTGCACTGTCATTTTAAATGAGTATGTGTGGGAACATAAAGAAGAACCTGTGGTGAAGGATGACCTCCTTTTGTCTGCAACTCATCTGCTTTATCCTAACATCTTCTGCGATCCTACCATTTCTGATTTTTCTTGTGAAAATTCATACCCAGATGCTTCTACCTCCGATCATTCACATGACACAAACGATGCCAGTCTGTCATTTGATTATGGTGAAGACAAATATTTCTTTCTAAATCGGCCCGATATGTCATCTTTTCTTTTTGGAAATTCAGAGGGTGAAAAATTATGTTTCTCATCCACCTCTCTGTATGATTCATCAGATCATGAGGATTCCTATGCACATATTGAATTTTCTGATCATGGTTGTTGTGATATTTTTACTCATTCACGTGATCATGATTATGATTCACTTGTTGTTGATATTTCTAAGATACCAGTATTTGATGATCTATCTACTGATGAAGTGGAAACCCCTCAAGCTATCAAGGCACTTCAACTCGAGTTGATGGTTATGTCAGGTTCTCGCTGCCCTGAGGTCAGTTCCACTTCTAATAAAAAACTGTTGAATCACCCCAGGATCCTCATCACTCTCGTGAACATTGAAAATCGACTTGATCTACAGACTTCACATATTCCACTAGAATGACATGATCATATCTCTCATGCATTAGAGGAATCATACGTAGAAATTCATGTTGCGAAACGAAAGTTTTCTTCTTTCTACATGTTTTCTCATTTGTCAAGATCAAAAGAGTGTACATATAAAACATTGTTCCACAAATAAGAGGAAATATAACTATATAAAACATTGTTCCCCAATGTAGTGATCAATTTGCCATACATAAACATAAAAGGAAATATAACTACGTATATAAAACATTATTCCACAATCAAGTGATCAACCTATCATATATATAGCTCGTCAAAAATCACCCTTGATAGGAGTAACAAAACTACACTAGGAAAAAAAATAGGACACTACATACTCCCCCTCTTCGAGTAAACTTGGGCCGAAGTTTAACTAAACAAAAAATTAAACTCAATATGCATAGAAGATGCATCTTCCCAAGTGGCGGAACTAGGACTATACGGGTCCCATTGGACCTTTACTTGGTCCACCATGTGACGTCTGAGCTGTCGAGTGTGATGGTCCAAAATGCAAATTGGCTTTGCCTTAAGAGTCCCTTCATCTGTTACTTGTAATTGAGGCCAATATAAAATGTGGGAAGGATCATGAACATACTTATGTAGTACTGAAATATGAAATATATCATGCATATGATGAAAAAATGGTGCGAAAGCAAGATGATATGCCACAGGTCCAACCCTTTCGATGATTTGAAAAGGCCCAACAAATCAAGGAGAGAGCTTAAATTCTTTCCAAAACCTAATAGAGCTTCTCTGAGGTTTTACTCAAAGAAAAACAAATTCCCCTACTTTAAAACTACGATCCACTCTATGCATATCAACATATCTCTTCTATCTATCATGTGCCTGCTTTAAACTTTTCCTTATACAACACACTTGTTCTTCCATTTCTTGAAGCATTTAAGGACCTACTGAGATTTTGTCCTCTAATCTATGCCAACTTAAAGGTGTTCTGCATGGTCTTCCATACAATAACTCATAAGGTGCCATACCAAGGGAGCGGTGATAACTGTTACTGTAGGAAAACTCCACTAGAGGAATATAATCTTCCCACTTAGATTGTTGATCCATTACATACATTCTAAGCATGTCCTCTAACACTTGATTTACTCTTTCAGTTTGGCCATCAGTCTCCAGATGATAAGATGTACTGAAATTTAATTTTGTCTGAAGAGCTCCCTGGAAACTAGTCCAAAATCTCCCTATAAATATAGAGGCCTTATCTGATATGGTTTTCTTAGGAAAACCAAGAAGTCTAACCACCTCCTTGATAAATACTTGTGCTATTTCAGATGCTTTGTAAGTATCTCTAATAGGTATAAAATGGGTACTCTTAGTAATTTTATCTACCACCACCAAAATGGAGTTATGCCTTTTGGTTGTTTCAGGTAATTCAACAATAAAGTCCATAGATATTTCTTCCCATTTGGAATCAGGAATGTTATGTGGCTGCAATAATCCTCCTAGGTGACCATGTTCTAATTTAACTAGCTGACATTCCAAAAAAATTTCCACAAAATTTGCTACATCCTTATTCATGCCTGCACAATATAAATTTTTCTTTAAATCGACATACATCTTCTGGACTCATGGGTGAGCCATATATGTTGCACGGTGAGCTTCTTTCAAAATGAACTCATTAAGCCCATCTTGATCTAGAACTACAATCTTTTGCATGAATCTCACCATATTGTTGTCATCATAAGAATACCCTTCTACCTTGTTTTTCTTAGCCCCCTCCCCAGAAAGAGAAACTTTAACTTCCTTGCACCATTTATCTACATCTTGTGCCCTCAAGATATTCTCCCGTAATTCAATCTTCAATGGAATTACTGAAAATATTCATGGTCCTCAACTGAGTGCATCAGCTACTTTGTTCAATGTACCCTTGATGTAAGTTATGTAAAAATAATATTCACTTAGGAGTTCTGACCACCTTCTTTTCCTAGCATTTAGATCACTTTGACTAAATATATGTTGCAAACCTTTGTGATCTGTCTTCAATTCAAATTTCTTTCCCACCAGATAATGTCGCCAAAGTCGTAAGGCATGTACTATAGCTTTTGGTTCTAGATCATGAGTTGCATAGTTTTCCTCATGTGTCCTTAACTTCCTAGAGGCATATCCAATCACCTACCATCTTGTGATAATACCGCACGCAATCCATCTTTTGACGCATTGGTACATACCATAAATGGTCTATCCATATCTGGAACCTTAAGTATCAAAGCTATAGTCAAACATTGTTTGAGATTGGAAAATGCTTTCTCACACTCATTTGTCCAATTAAATCATAATCCCTTCCTAATCACTGAACTGATAGGTGTTGAACCTCAAAATTACCCTCTCCTTGACATTTGTTTCTCACCTTTTTCCCTCACTTTCTCATAAGAATATAGACCCAATCAATGATAAATTCTAGGTTTTGTCTTAAGGAAAGCATTAAAATGATCACCATATTATATTTTCATGTTCTTTCTATTTGAATAATTTTTTGCAAATTAGCTACAGAACACAGTCTATTCTACAGCTAACTATGGATTTCGTAGCTAATCTCATGGTTTGGCAGGTTCCATATGTCAAATGAAGAATTGGGCCACATGGGTATTTCTAGAATCATCTCCACATGGATTTTATCCTATTCACTTAGTCCAGATCAACGGAAAAACAAGCCTAAAGTCATGGTCAAATATGGAGTCAAAGTGCGTTATTTGAAAGCAGTAGGACTCTTGATTTTCGATTTCATAGCTAATTAAGGGTCCAATAGTTCTATTGCAAATCTAATTCGAATTAGCCACCTGTAGCTAATAAAATTTTAAGCAGTCCTATTGCAATTCCAATTAGCCACCTGTAGCAAGTTTATCTCATAAACAATTATGTTATTTTCCTATAAATATCAGTTGCATGGAACCGAGAAGTAGTTAGAAGTTAGAAGGAATTATGTTAAGTTCAAGCTTTTTGCTGATACTCTGTATTCATACTTTGTTTTTTCATAATACAAACTTCGTGTGCCAATGATAGTTTAAAGTGCATCCTTAACTAGATAGCATTTCAGCGACGTCAGTTGCAGAGGGCCCCTGCATCGAAGGAGGTTTTTCGTTTGTTTTTTTAGTTCAATTTCCATTACTCTATTTTCAGCAAATCTATTTTCTAAATTAGGATGATATTTCATTTCAGTTTTTAATCAATAGCATAATGATAAATCACAATAGTGCAACCTTGTTCTTCTAAGATATTTCATAGAGAAAAAGTGACTTTGTTTCCAAATTGAATTAAGATTGAAGTAATAAGAATACATAGTTGCTTAGTTTTCTTGTTGTTTTGTCATTCATTTTCTTAGAATAGAATTGTCAATTAACTGTGCTAATGGATGTTTTCAAAGGCCATTTCAAGATGATGATGATCCTAAATAAATGGTTAAATGTCTAATTCATACAATGATTGAATTTACTCAGTACATTGTTATTTTCCTAGGAACTTAGGAACTAAGGTATAATTGATGTCTTGAACAAGACTTCAAGAGGGTAATGCTTCACATTTGAATGTTGGAGAAAGTAAAAAATACATTAGTTGTTTACAGTTAGTTTTACATGCTTTTACCCTTTTTCTTTCATATCCTCACTTATTTGCATCACTGATATTCCCAATAATCATTTCAAGTAGATTGATTTAATCATATTCCAAAATTGAATGGTTGAATGTTTAATGAATGCAATTACTGAGTTACCTTCTGCATCAATTTCATTCTTGGTTTTAATAATTAGATCTATGGATTAGGACTAATGATAAGATAATATAGATGCTCTATCCTTTTTATTAGGTTCTAACTAGCCAACAGTTCTTGGTCCATTTTAGGAAATTAGATTAACTTAGGAACATTTCCTTTCGTTTAAAATTCATTAGATTCACTTAAAGTTTCTCATAGTTTTAGGTTGTGCATTCTTAGACATCAAAGAATAGAAAACCCCCCAGAAGCAACATAAAATACAAAACAACAAAGTAAGAAAAAGGTTAACTAAGCACATATAGTGCACCACAATTCATCAGCATACAAACCTCGGTTGATAATTTATGAAAGCAATTTAGGACACTAAATTGATTAAACAATAGGACTGGCTATTTTTGAAAACCCCTCCACAAATCTTCAATAGTATCCTGCCATACCCATGAAGCTACACACTTCACGCACACAACAGGGTGTTGGCCATTCTAAAATTGCATCGATATTTGTTGAGTCAATAGAAATGCCTTCACTGGAGATAATGTGTCCAAGATAATGGATTTTTGATTGGAAAAAAGAACATTTGGACATTTTTTCATAAAGTTTATTTTCTCTTAAGCATTGTAACACCAATCTCAGGTGTTCCTCATGCTCTTAAGGGGACTTTGAATAGATTAGGATGTTGTCGAGGATCACTTGTACAAATTTGTCCAAGAAATTCTGAAATACACCATTCATCAAACTCATAAACACTACCAGGGCATTAGATAACCGAAAAGGAACAACCACGAACTCATAATGGCCAAAATGAGTTCAAAAAGAAGTTTTGGAAATATCCTCTTCTTTAACTATGACCTGATGATATCTGGATCGAAGATCGATCTTGGAGAATACGATGGCTCCCTTCATTTGATCAAATAGATCATAAATGCGAGGCAAAGGATTTTGATTTCGAATAGTTACTTGATTCAATTTCCTGTAGTCAACATAGAGCTGAAGGGATCCATCCTTCTTATTTACAAATATCACTAGAGCTCCCCAAGGTGAAACACTAGGTCTAATCATACCCCTATCCAATAACTCTTGAAATTGCACTTGAAATTCATGAAGTTCAACAATAGATATTTGGTAGGAAGCTTTGGATATAGGTTCATTACCAGGATTTAGCTCTATGGAGAAGTCAATCTCTTGCTTTGGAGGTAAACCAGGCAACTCCTCTGAAAAGACATCAGAGAATTCTAAAAGGAAAGGATATTTTTCCAAGGATGAAATCTCTCTGACACTCATTTAAAGTCATTACAACATACATTTCACATGTTTTCCTAAGACTTCTCTTCATCTACAAGAATGAGATAAGTCTTATAGAAACAGGTCTCATTTCACCATGGATAACCATAGATTGGCCCTCATCACTCAAAACATGAAGGGTTTTGCTTCGAAAACTAAGCACAACCCAGTGGCTTCAAGTCAGTCCATGCCAATTATCACATCATAGTGACCAAGTGGCTTCACATAAATATTCACATTTGTGACACACACTCCCAAGTCTAAAGGGAACTCTTGCACTAAGCATTCAACCTTTTGAGATTTCCTTGAGGCCATCTCAACTTGATCAAAATCATTTTACTCTATTGCCACCAATTTACATTTCAATAAATCATTAGGAAAAATAAAACTTTCAGTTGCACCAGGATCAATCAAAATAGTAACAACCATACCATTTATCTTACCTGATGCTTCAAGCACTGTAGAAAGATGCTCGATCTAGTGATTTTGCACAACTGCATGAATCCTATGGGCTCTACCCATATCTCTAATAGTGGCGTGTTCTTGCTTTGATTATACTTCAATATTCTTTTCAGGGAAATCTCACTCATAATGAGGTGCTCCACAAGTCCAACATCCATTAGTGGGAGCATTTTTCATAAATTTGACCCTTTTATTAGGTGATTCTTGAGTGCGAGCATTACTTTGTTGAAGATGTTGCCTTGGGTTATTTCTTTGGTTCTTAAAAGTATGATTCTTTTGAAATCCCTGATGATGTGAACCACCTGACTTATGTATTACATATTGGCCTCCCCTTCGAGGAGGCTTCCCATGGAATTATATATTTGGGGTTTTATCCCCCCTTTGTTCCCCAATAATTCTTCCTCGGCTATAATTGCTTGTTGCACTACCACATGCAATGTAGTAGGCCTCAAAATGCACACCTTTTCCTTTATAATAGGATTCAATCTATACAAAAACTTGTTTACCTTGAGGGCTTGAGTATTTATATGGGTAGCATATCTAAGCAACTCCATGAATCGTGCTTCATATTCAAGGATTGTCTTAGTTCCTTGCTTCAGATCATGGAACTCATTCAATTTCCTCTCCAAGTATTCAATAGAAATGTACTTTGCTCGAAATTCCTCTTCAAATTGTTCCCATGTCAAGGTATACATGGAGTATCCCAATTGGGATTCTAAGTTCCTCCACCATAATAGTGCACTCCCCTTAAGTTGGTATATAGCCAACTTTGCCTTTTGGTTGCTAGAATAGTTCTACAACTCAAAACATAGGCACATGTTTTCCAATCAAGCTTCCGCTACCTCCCCTTTTGTGGTACCCTTAAAGATAGGAAGCTTAATGTTTTCCAACTCTCTATGTAAATCAACTTGAATGCTTCAGCCATTAAGACATGATGTAAATAAACTTGCAATGAAACTGTACAAAAAAAAAAACTTACATAAAATGAACTACAGTTATTGTAAAATTCCTTCAACATTTAGTGTGCAACATTTGATATACATCTAAGTTTCAGTCAACAACCAAATAAGAAAAAACCATGTGATGAACTACAAAAAGAAACACAATATAATGTTGTCAACATACCTCACAGTGAAATTATACAACTCAAAAAAATGGGAGTATGCTCCAGCTCCAATATCCTTACCAACTCATTGTGAACCACCCAGTTTTCCTGCCAACCATATCCAGGAAGAACTTCTCCCCCTGGAACCCCTAAGTTGCAAAAGCTCACAAGAAGTACCAAAAGACAATAGTAGAGAGATTTGCAAGGCAAACTAAGGAAGCAAATTTTCACTTCCTCTCAATACCACTCATGGCCAACCTCAATAGCTAGAGATCTTAGGATTTTAATAAGAATTTTAGATTTATTATGGAAGAAAATGCCTACTCTCCATATCTCTCCCTCTCACTATTTTCCTCAAGTCTCTTCCACTCTTCACTTCATAATCCCCCCAAGTGAGAATACATGGGACTCGTATATAAGAGGAGCAACCAATTCTTGTCATAAAGGAGGAGTAATGTGCATGCATTGGATTCCATTTAGAGGAGTGTAACTTATGCCATTAAGGAGAGGTATGCATGCCTTAGTTAAGGAGAGTGTAACATATGCATTAAAGAGAGCGTAAGATGAATATTTTATGACATATTTTTAATGAGTGAAAAGGAATATGCCATTCTTTGATGAGTGCATAAAATAGAGTATAATGAATTGTTTAAAAGAGATAGAGAGAGAGAGAGAGAGAGAGAGAGAGAGAGTGATGAAGGAGATGTGTGAATTGATTGAGAAGATAAAATTAACTTGTAAATCCTTTTTAATAATAATATCATAGTCTCATAAAACATAATAATAATATTAATAATATTGAGGATTCAATCAAGATTGAACTATTAGAATTGATTAATGATAAGTTAAGTCGTTTTTCTTCAACTCCGCTTGATTACCAATTTATGTTAGGTGATTTACTATTTTTGAAAAGTCGTGCTTGAGAAGCTGGACATGACTTTCTATTTTTAGAAAGTCATTCCAAAATTGTGAGAATGAAATTTTATTTAAGGAAATTCATCCATGAGTGGTATTTTTATTTTGAAGAATAAGGATTCCACATCCCTATTTCATGCATCTCTGTGCCTTAGTAGATTGAGGACTCTGCGCCCTGATCTACTCCAAAGATCCAAGACTCCACAACTTGATCTTTTTAAATATTCAGGACTCCGTTCCCTAAATATAAAAGACTCCATGTCTTTATATTTCTTGGATTTAGGACTCCATTCCCTCTTATCTACTGCGTTTTGAAACTTTGTGTTTCTCCTTATGGTACTGATTGTGAGCTTTTACCCATCTGATGGTTGGTTGGTAAGGCCTTGTTCAAAGACCTGCACACATTACAATCTCATAGATCAAAGGAATCAAATGAATTTCATAATGAAATTAACTTAATCGCATTTTACCCAAAATTGTGCATGGCTTCCATAGTCATTTTTGTTTTGAAGAAATGACTTCCATAGTCATTCATAATTGAACATCCTTGTTGGAAAATGACTAGGTACCTTACCACATCCTGCTTAGTACAATATTACACATATATAATCACACAAATCATGTATCATCCATAAATCATAATTAACCATCTATTCTGCATAACCATTAGCATCCATTGGAATATGTGTCTCAATCTTGAATCACCATCCACGTCATACACCTTCTTCATAATCCAAATACAAACAAAAAAAACATATGTATAACATTTACTTAACAAAAACCATCTAATACAGATAATCAATGATGCCACAAATAAGAGGAAATATCACTATATAAAACATTTCTCCCCCAATCCAGTGATCAATCTTCCATACATAAACATAAAAGGAAATATAACTATGTATATAAAAAATTATTCCTTAATCAAGTGATCAACCTATCATATATATAACTCGTAAAAAATCACCCTTGATAGGAGTAACAAAACTATACTAGGAAAAACAATAGGACACTACAAACCCACCAAGAGCTTCCAGAGCGTTTATCCAACTAAGGCTTCTAGGAATAATAAGTCAGCCCAAGTTGTTACAGGGATTCTAAAGCATTTTTTCAACCAAGGATTCTAGGAATAGTAACTCAACCCAAGCCATTACAAGGCTTCCAGAGCATTTTTCCAACCAAGGCTTCCAGGAAATAATAAACCCAAGCTAAGGAAACATGAGAACCAACCAAAAACAAAACAAGGAAATATACCCATAATCTCCATGGCTATCCAGGAATTGGCAAGGCTAGGCAAATCCACTGTCAATCTAGGCAATCCTAAATGTCGGTGATAGATCATAACCAAGAAACCACTTGCATATGCCATGCATTCCAAAACTAGTTAGGAAAACATACATGCAACTCGATACCTGCAAGAAAAACTGTTGTAGTTGTTGATACCGATGCCCTCTTTCACTTTCCTTCTTTTCCTTTGCCTTCTTGATCCAAAACTCCAAGTATTAGACACCCTCCAATAGTGCTCCAAGAAAAATCTAAGTATCCAAGAGTATGAGAGGGAGAGAGAGAATAATGAGGGATCTCCAAAACTAAACTGATCAAGTCTTTCCCGTTGATCCTCAGAATCCATTTCATTAATGAGTCCTCTATTTTCTTCATTTTCCATTATTTTCCTTCATTTTCCTCCTCACATGCAACCTGTGACCCTTCACCTTCCTTTTCTCCTAATTTCCATTATTTTCATAAATAAAATTCCAATAAATGCCTCATCCCTTTCCAAAGGCTTAGCCATTTCCTTTGCCAATTTCCTTAGCCATAATAAAATGAATCAACACCCATTAGGATGTTTCCCCCACCATTCAGCTTGGAATACATGTCACATCACCATGACCTTATATATATTTCTACATGGAACTTTCACCATGGTTGTTACAAAACCCTCCCCCTTGGGGGAACACTGTCCTCGGCATTCAAGGACACCTATAACCAACAACACTATTGAAAACAAAACATACTTCCCATGGAGCTCTATAACACATCTTGTTGCAATATTTACAATGACCACTTCTGAAACATAACAAACATACCATTTACTGGAGATTAATAACACAACTCATTATGGTATTTACAATAACCACATATACAAATACACATTTGCTTCAACCAACAAATAACCATATTGTCTATGGAGCTTTATAAATCTAGCTCGATACAATATTTACAATAGTATACGCATATACACATTTGCTCAGCTAGCAAATAAAATATACGATGCTTGCATCCATAGCAAGGGAATCCAAACGCTTACACCTTCACCCACAAGTAATACCAGGATTCACCTCCTTCCCAAGAAGTAAAAAATCGACTACAATGCTCAAACAACATCCAATGTCTAGCGCTATAATCATGTGCCACTTGTCCTCTCAGTGAACTATTATCGGCTCATTGTTCCAGAGCGCACTCCCAATGTGCATCTGATTCCATCTGGTAATGGTAATGACCAAAACGAATCCATCCACGACATTCCCTTCTTTGCTACACAGTGCTTTGGGCAATCCGGTCATCCCTTCCATGTAGTCACTCACCTTCCAAGTTTCGCTAACACTGCCATCTTGAGTAGTCCATCCCTTGGCAAGGCTTCCTCACATCGGAAGATATAAAAGCCAAGGCATGTCCCTGCCTCAAAACCGTCATAATGGTCATAGCATTCTCATAGAAATCAATGGACACTATAGGGTACCAGTGCCCCATAATGGCCCTGCTCCTAAATGCTTTACTAGCATACTGCTACATGTTCCAATTTTTTTTGCTACTATTGCCAATTCTTGCAGTCGATTTCAACCACCCAACCAGGCATGTTCATGCATTCCTATTCCAAGAACATAATTTCCATTAGATTCAAAATAAATTAAAATAATCTTCAAATCATACCTCATTGATGGCTCATCAATAAGGTGCACTTGCAATTATGTTTACCCTATCACTGCAAGTCAAACTAGTATTTGTGATCAAATCATCATGTATAAAGATATCACATCAGGGTAGCTCAAAACACAACCATCATAGGTAAAAATCATAAATCACATGTAACCATCATAAACTAGAATTGTAGATCACATATAATCATCATAGACCCGAATCATAAATCACATGCATAGTAAAACTGAATAAAATACTGATACTTATCATTTAAGAAATGCTTAGCTTCTACCTTTGTCCTTATTCCATATGCACTCTGGATCAATTTCCACACCCGAAAAACACCCAGTGCCTTCTCCTCGGCCATTTCAACACACACATAGTGTACATCCCACACATACAACCACACACGACATACCACACCATGCGATACATGTATCCACACCTGACATACAACAAAACTCATACATCTATACCCAATGTATAATGCCACAAAATACATGTACCTACACTTGGCATAAAACACAACAAAATACATGTACTACACAAAGTACAACACAAGGAATACACATGTCACAATACCACAACTACACAATGCACATACATAGTACCGCATGCCCAGAACACAAGATATATGACATGCACATAATACCACACGTACATTAGTACCATATGTACAACATGTACACAATACCACATGTACATTGCATCACCTTCAAAACGTGTGCATAACATCACATGTACACAACACCACCTACGCAACGTGTGCATAGCATCACATGTACACAGCACCACATGCACAACGTGTACACAACACCACATGTACATTGCACCACCTATCCAATGTGTACACAATACCACATGTACACAGTACCACATGCACAACATGTACATGACACCATGTGTACATAGCGCCACATGCACGACATGTACACAACATTACATACACTTAGTGCCACTTGTACAACATGTACACAACACCACATGCACACAACACCACTTGTACAATCATGCACACAACACCATATGTACATAGCACCACATGTACAACGTGCACGCAACAAAACATGTACATAACACTACATATCCAACATGTACATAGCATCATTTGTACACAGCACTGCATATCCAAGATGTGCATAACACCATATGCACATAACACTATATGTACCATCTTGTGCATAATCAATGCATAACAACATGTACACACACTATATACGTACAAAATTGCATGCACACAACATCACAGATGCCACATGTACAACATATACAACATATGCACAAAAATAGTACCTCACATTCAAAATCACACTATCTCTACCAAGAAACATTGCTTCTACTGTCTTATCCATGCTTGTCTAAACATGTCACATACCACACTTCTTTCATTTCGTTGATGCATCCCTTAGTGTTACCTATCATAACACAAACATGCACATAATACAAGCATACAATATCAATTCATATCCACATGATACTGACCTCATATATTTTTCATGACTACTCTTCCCAACTAATTCCTCATAACACTAAGAACCTCTTTATGTCATTTGTCTGGGTAAGAAATCATTCCTCCACAAGAATGATTCTTGATGACCCTGTTAGACAGTGACACATATACATAGATACATAACAATATATAAGCATTAGCATAAACAATCATGATCCTGTCAGGAAATGATATGCATACATACATATACATAAATATAAACATCAACATAAAATAATAATGATCTAGTCAGTCAACGACATACATATATACATGTATACGCATATAGACATCAACATAATCATGATCCCAACATAATTACATAAGGTCAAGGTTAAGAGAACTTCCTTATTTCTGCATAGTGTGCATAAAATTTAGAACAATAGTTCCTAACATAGCCAAGGCACCTGTCACCTTAAACCCATTTACTTTACCCTTCCTAGTTACCTTTCTCATGATTGTCTTGTCATTGTCCATTTACCACAATGAGCCCCATCAATCCAACCAGCTATCATAGTCTTACCTTTTGATGTTCTTACTCATGCACATATCTTCATCTGAGTCTTACATTACCTATTGGGTACCACACAGCTCTCCTGAGCTCCATCAACATTCCCCTTTCCCAAACAATTCCTAAGAGACTTAAAACATTAAAGGAAAGACAAGAAACAACCAATAAAGAAACCATGAACCAATAACAACACCCCAACCCAAGTGGCATGGCCGTGCATAAGACGCCAACAAAACCACAAGCACAAAAAAGAACTAAAAGACCAAAAGAACAAGACTAGAAATAAACACCATGAATCAATCCCCATGGTTCCTGAGGAAAGCTCCACTCAAACCTTCTTCAAGTTTTTGTGGCAATTTTTGGCTTAGGTTGGGCTGACCCAAGTTCAAATTTTACTGCACACCAACAAAACCCTCAACCACTGGCCCTCTTGGAAATGACTTGCAAGTAGATCACAGTCTCACCCAAAGTGATTATGGGAGGTTGCAAAACCTGGTTTCTGCAGCCTGAGGGATACTACTAAAATAAAGTGTAAATGTTATGAAACTAGCTCAAGAAAAGATAGAAAATAT
>APFE031504149.1:0-14050 GCA_000404065.3 Pinus taeda | reverse complement strand
TTTCGGTAGGACCTAAGTCTAGGGTGCTTGGTCTAGCAAGCATTTCCTACTTGCTTAACAATAGGTTCTGAATCAGTAAAAACACTTAAGTTTTGAACTTTTAAGCTTTTGGCTAATTGCAAACCTAAAAGGAAAGCTTCATATTCAGCCACATTATTGGTAACTTCGAAGTCTAATTTACATGATTGGGTTATATTTTCTTTTTCAGGTGAAATTAAAACTACTCCAGCTCCTGCCCCATCTTTCATACAAGAGCCATCAAAGAACAACTTCCAAATATCAGTTTGATTTGGTTCAGGACTTTCAACTACCTCTTCAATTTTGACTTGAGTTTTATGTTGGTTTGAAGTGAGTTGAAAACAACCAAAGTCTTGATCTATTGCATAAATTGGATGGTTCCTTGGTTGTTCAGTCTTACAAACAGTATGTATGGATCTTACCTCTCTATATAATCTTAATTGCTCTCCTCCATAAACAGGAATAGTAGCATATGACATATCCATCTATAGAGTTCTCCCTAATTTGGCACAAGAAGATCTAGAAAGGAGCATTCCAAATTTGTGAGGGATATCTGTGACAACAATATCAAGTACTACACTTTTCACTGGAATTTGGGCAAGGGTAACTACTAGATCCTTAATCAATCCCAAACAAGGCACCTTTTTAGAATCAAAGGTGTACAGATCATGGTAGGATCTAGTTATGTCGAGTTTCAAATGGTCCATAATAGATTTTGGCATAAGGTTGTGTGATGCTCCTGAATCAAGCATACAATTATACAACATGGAATCATTTTCTTTAAGAGTTACATAGAAAGGAGGCACTATCTAATCTATCTTGTGTGAACTAGGGCCAAAAACTATTGCTAGTTTTTCATATTGCAGACTTATGATATCACCTTCAGTGTCAACTAAGGTATTTTTTATCCATTTTGTGACTTGGATTTTGTAACCAAGGTTTTTAAAAAGTTCTGACAGTGGAATTGGGATCTTAACCCTCTCTAATTCCTTTTCAACATTAAATGTAGTCAAAATGTTTTTACCTGTTTGTGTAGTATCAATTGATTGATCTAAGGGTTGAATAAGAGTTGTTTGAGCTTCAACGGTTTTGGTATGTGGTTCAATTATTGGAGTTTCCTTTGGAGGTCTCCCAGGACCAGGCCTAGGCCTAATATCATACCTCTTATTTAATTCTGCAATTAAAAATTCAGAGAAAGCATGATATTTAAAGACTTGTGAAGCTTCCTGATCTTCTTAAACCTGATTCTGCTGTGAGAGAGGAATGATGGTTGTTTGTTTGGAAGAAGAATCCATACTATTAATACCTTCAGTAATTGTCATAGTATTATCATCAGGTTTTTGCTCATCTATCAATAAAGTAGGAACCTGTTGAACATTGCTAGGTCTCTTAAGAATTTGTAGTGGTGGATTTCTTTTATACTGACCTTGATTTTGGTTTTGAGGTCTAGTAACTGTTTGTTGTATTGTCCTAGGTTGGGTCTCAATCTTTGAAATCTTATTTGATAGGTTTCTAAGAAGAGATGTTATTTCATCTATTTTTGAGTCTCTTGATTTAGTCTTAGAGGAACTAGAGGCTTCTTGAACAGATTTGAGTTTTCTTTGGGACTTTTCTTCCTTAAGTTTTAAAGAAGTTGATATTGCCCTATTTGATTCTACTTATATAGCATTTGTTTGCATATCTTCAAGAGTTCTTGAAGTTCTCTCTAGTAGCATAACAACAAAGTCATCATCAAAAGCTTTAGAAAATCTAGACTTAGCTGCTACTACAGGGGGCTTACAATCAACAGGCATTTTGTGATAGAGTTTATTGAATCTTTTGATAAAATCTGATATTGGTTCACCCAATTTCCTTTTAAGCTCTTCAAATTCTATGAGGAAATAAAGAGGATCCTTTTTCACATCCCAATCTTTTTTAAATATGGTTGTAAGCTCTTCCAAATTCTAATGGAAGCTGTTGGTAACTGCCTAAACCAAATCCTCACATTTCCTTCAAGTGACTGTACAAATAAATCTCATATAAACATTTTGTTGTTCATTATTCATGTTGTCTGCAAAGTCTAGGAAACCTTGAAGATGGTCTTCAACTGAGGGACCAGTTTCTCCATTGTACTGGGGAAGGTATTTCAAGTATCCAGCTAGGAATGCATCAAGGTTATTAGGTAAAACTAAGACAGCATATCTAGTCTATACAATAGGTCGGAAAGCCATGACAACAGGTGGTGTATGAGGTGCTTGAAGTATATGAGGTTGTCCAGGTGGAGTATGAGGTGTTTGTGTGGATGTAGAGGATGAAGAAGAAGTAGAGGAGGAAGATGGTGATTTAGGGGTTGATAAACTAGTTGTAGGTGAAGGAGGAGGAGATCTCCGTAAAGACTTCAAAGGAGTCTTAAGAACTAGCTTTGGGCCCTGTAAAGGAATACCTTCCTTTGTTTCAAAGAGAGGATTAGGATATATGGAGAAGGTCTCCTCAGATTGTTTAAAGAATAAGCTTCAAGTCGATCAAAAATGGAAGGAAATGGATAGGTGGTAGGGGATATGAAATCTGTGGGTTTATATTCTGGTAGATCAACACCCAAATCAGATTCAGTTTTAGGTGATCATGGTGGTAGTGTGGGTATTGGATGAGATTCTAATGAATGAATAAGGTAGGCTGACTTAAAATCAACTCCTCTATTTAGAAGTTTAGCAACCCTAGGTGATAAATGGGAGTAATCAGGATCAGATGGGATATTACTATAGGGGTCAAATGATTCTAATTCTTTAGACTCTAGCACTGAAGAGGAAGAAGAAGATGGATGGTGTCCCCTTTTAGAACTGGCTTTTCTTAGAAGCCTTTCAGGATCTAATAGAGGACTAACTATGTCAGCTTCTGAACAAGATCTGGTATGTTTAAAAGGTGCTAGCTTGGGAGTGTGGAGTCACCTAGGTGAATGATTTTAACCTTTCTAAACCTTTAATCACCTTTAAAGGAAAAGAATGAATGAATATCGTTGTCCCAAGGGAAACTTAAATGAAATTTGAATCCCCAGCAACGGCACCAGAGCATCTACAATAATTTTTTTGGGGTTTTTGGTTTTAATTTTGAAAGACCAATGAATGAAGACAGATGTAGAATTGAAATACTTAATCCTTTGGATAATATTAATATCTCAGTAAAGGGCTGCTATAAAACTTTACACAGTGATATAGATCAAAATAGTGGTGAGAAGAAGACAAAATAATATGATTATCATAGTTTCCACACTGTAAAATAGAACAATCATAAGTGTGAAAACCTTCTAAACTACATTCCAAAGGTTCAAGGCAGTATACTTAAGCTTACAAAAGATGTTGATGATTTATTGTTTAGAGGGGATTAGCTAAACAGACAATTCATTAATCCATTCTTTTAATAGATGATCACTTCAAGAGCTTGTAGGAATAGATTGAGATACAATTCTTCCTACCTAGATATCTCTATAAGTCATAAGCATATGAAGAAAAACATAATGATTGATAACTGGAAAAACTTACAAGATAACACAAACTATGTAAAACCAAATTTAGAATCCTCTGCTTTGTATTAAGGTTCCAGAAAAACTGAGTACATCAAGTGTATACAAAAGCTTCCTTCAAAGGTGCAACCAAGTTCAAAGTAGAATGAATAGTCACAACTTAATAAGCAATGAGTCCCGATCCCTGAACTTCAAACCATTAACAACTCGAGAGGAGAGTTATTTATACAATAATGAAACTAAGAAAATATCTTAAACCTAATTAAGATTTATTCTAGGAAAGGAAAGATCTTCATGCAAGAAGATAGGGGCAGTTGTTGAATTGCTTCTTGTTGTCCCTTTTATTCAGGTTGTGCTAGCTTTGTTGTTTGATATTTTGCCCTTTAAGTTGCTTGATTGTTTGTATCCTCTACGTTGGTTAATTCCTTCATTTGATCTTTCATTTGATACTCTTTAAACTCTGTGAATATCCTTTGACCCTGTTGAGTAGCCTTTACTGTGTTATTTTTACCTTTACTGTGCATTTAAGTATTTACTGTGTTTGTCAACAGTAAATCCTTTATATTTGTCTTCAAACTGTATGCAGGTTTTTTCTTTGTAAGCTTGGAACAAAAGATTTTATTTGCAAAACACAGAAATTGTTAAGAAAACATAGGTGACAGAGGAGGACATCAATGGCTTTATTGAGCTTGAGAGGATATTGGAAGGAGTCCAGAGTGTATCAGAAGGTAAAACAATGGCTTTATTTGGTTCCAGAGGGTTATAGAGGGTTTACTGTGAAAACAAGCGAAACAAAGGAAAAATAGTGATTTTGCGTTTAAACGGAAAAACAACTTTCTTTTTGAAATATGGCGCAAAGTGAATGGTGTTCATTTTGTCATTATGCAGGAGGTGGTTTTGGTTTTCTTCGCACCACTTATGAGGCGCGAGTGGTTTTGGGAGGGGTCACCCGAAATAATCTAAGCTTGACACGTAGCAAGGGGAGGTCAGAGGAATACCACTTTTCGGGTGGGTAAAGCTCAGATAGAGAGCCAACCTGAAATCACTGAGGATCGTGGATTTGAATGTATTAGATCGGACAGTGGTGGAGTGAAAGAGCAACGCGGATGGTCCCAACGATTAATTATGGCGACAATGGGCTTTATTATGGGTTAAAAATGAGATTAGCGATTAAATGGAGGTTTAGGCAGACTCTTCATTTAAACCATAAAAACCATTTAATAAATAAATTCTTTGCAAAACACAATTTGGTGAACTTGAAATAATATAAATTCAGGCGAATAAATGTCATTGGGTCCGGGTTCATCGCATATCGCAATCGTAGTTTAGCAAAGGAAAGGCCCATCGCAAAGGAATGCGATAGGGTCCGGATGCAATGTGGGAAATAGACCATGGATAATACTACGTCAGGTTTGGGTTCCCATCGCAACGGCGAAGGGTTATTGCTTTAGCCGGGACTTGCAATGGGGACGGATGCGATATGGCAATGGATTATAATATATATTGGGTCGGGTCCGTCACACATCGCATATCGGAATCACGGTTTGAGTGCATGCATGTTGAAAGGTTTACGATCCATCGATACGATGTTTTATTAAATACATAGTTTTATTATAAAACTTATGTTTTCGGGGTATTTTATTAAAGGGAGTTAATATATACGGGAAAGGGGAATTTAGGGGTTTAATATGTTAAGTTAGCGTTAGTTTGAAAACATGAGCGGAAAGGAGAAATATACGCGGAAAGGGGAAATAAACTAAGTATTATGCTTTTGATGGGTTATTTGCGGGAAATAAACTAAGTATTATGCTTTTGATGGGTTATTTGCTTTTTGCATATATACATCAAGACTTAAGCTAAACATATTTTTGTGGGTTTTTCGAGTAAAAGGGGATTTAACATGAAGTTTTCACTTTTCCTAGGCAAAAAGGAATTTGACCTTAGAAAAAGGGATTTTTATGGAAAATGAATGAATATGAACTGTATGAAGGTAGAAAGGGGAAATTAGTAAATATAGGGATGAATGGGAATGATGGAAGTTAATTAATTGACCTTGTAGACCTTCATTTGTTTTGCGTAATTGCATCATGTACATAGAAACATATGGTAAAACATGATGAATATACATTTGTCTAATGAATTATCATACTTCTACAACCTTTCTTCTACTTACCCTTTGCTTACCCTATCATTTTTTTTCACTTAATGGGTGCATTTAAGCTAGCAAACCATTTTCCTTTCTTTTTATTTTACAAAAGCAAACTATCTAATTCTAACCTTATAACATCAAAGGGCTTAGACTAAACTGATGAGAACCTTATTATTCTCTACCTAACTAATGATCTGCCAAGATTAAACAATTTGGCCAGATCTTTATTCTCTAACTATAACATCAAATTTAAAGCATGAAGCAATCAAGATTAAACTATTTGACTGTCATGGGTTGTGGCATTTAAGGGACGCTGCACACAGCCATTATTTTGCAAAAAAATAGTAGTGGCATTTAGACTTGCTCACTTTCAGAGTTTATTTGTTTTCTTTTCTTTCTAACCTAACATTTTCTTTTTTTCTTTGATTTTTTAAAGCATCTAACCTAACATTTTCTTTGATATGGACATCATCATCAAGATGTTTTCAAAAACATTCTATTCAATATTTTTATGTCCATATCCTAACTTAACATTTTTTCAAAATATTTTTAGGTATTTTTTGACTAATTTATTCTATCTTATCAAAACCAAAAAATGCTACAACACTTGTACCTGCAGTCACTCATGACGAGACGACATCAAATCCAAAACCTCCTAGTCTACCATGAAACATCATCATTCAGATGTGGGTGACCGGGAAAGGCAACATCGTCGTGATGCGGGATGATGGGTCCGAGCAACTGCTGATGAAAACTATGCAAGAGTCACTCAGAGATGGAGACAGGCGATCTAAGTCGACAATGACCGACTACAACGTCTAGCTTAGCTAGGAGGAAAAATTCCGCAAATTTTGGGAGGAACATACTAGGCTGCTGGAAGGCAAGGCAGGCATGCTCTGCACATTTTCCGAAACAAAGAGTCAGCAGGGGAGAGACACCCAAATTTGCGCAATTTTCCAGAGGAATGGGTCGGGCTGCATGAGGGGTCAGCAAGTAGGGATTCGCAATTTTTTTGGGGAGCTTCTCGGGAAACTAACAGCCAGATCTGCGCAATTCCCAAAGGGAAATGCCAGTTGGCTGTTGGGGTCACTTGAAACCATATCTATGTAATTCCCAGAGAGAACTACTAGTTGGCTGCTGGGGTCACTAGCAACCATACTTGCGCAATACCCAGAGGGAACTGCCAGTTGGATGCTCAGTCACTGGCAGCAGAAACTGCGTAATTCTTGGAGGGAACAGGTAATTTGCTGCTGGATAATAAAATTGTATTAGGGCGAGGAGGTCGGCCTACTAATCATCTCTGCGCAATTTTTGAGTTGAGCTAACTGATGGGCGGCGAGAGACATGCCCATGAGCACTGCGCAATTTCTGAGATGAACAATCGGTCAACTGTCTGGGTGGCCAGCATGAGTGCTGATTGAATTTCCTGCGGGGAGCACAACTTGAAAGAACTAGCTTGGTGCTTCTACGTTGTTCTGGTTAACAATCGATCGAGTTGAAAGCAGGGTGATGGTTTGGTTGTCAATGAGGAGTCTGGTCATCAGAACTTCAACATAAATGACTAAGTGTGTGAACAATCAAAAGATGCATAGGTGATCATACGGACACACACTTGCATGACTTGACAATGAAACGACCAAACCATCTGGACACACATGTTCAACATGACTAACTAACGGTGCAAGCCACAAGCGTGACACTTGTGCTTGATCGTTCATGATCGAGACGACGCTTGTGTGACAATGAATATAACTCTGTGTGTGAGTGTGACAGATGCCTTCATGGCGAACACAACAATCACATATGAAGCAAAGACTTTGAGCATAATTAGAATACGTTCGCAAGCATGGCTTAGACATCAACATGCAAAGACTTGAGTGCAATAACCAAGCAAGGCAAATGTAAAGACTCACACGAGCTCATGGAGTGAACCCGATTGTGTGCAGTCATCAAGTGAAACTCTCCACGGGAGGCTCTGAAATTGGTGCAAGCCAAAATTTTGGAGGGTGGTTGTAACTGCCACAACAACATGGTGTACCATGCCCTTAATGCCTTCAATATTTTCTCTTGACTATTTGACTCGCCTATATCACTTTGACATGTGCTAGACCTACTTCAATGAGTAAGAAACTCATTGACATATATTATAAAATAATATTTATTCTTTTTAATAAGTACAAATATCAAAAGTACATTTATGAAGACTGAACCTAGTTACACTTCCTTCAACACATCAGCCCCAAAATATATAAACACACATGCACATGGGCACACTGACCCCAAAAGTAATCCTTGAATCACCATCCTAATTAACATGTACCAACTCACCAACGTAAGTTTCATATGTACATGATATTTACAATCCATGGATTGAGTTGGGGTGTTTACAAAAAAACATATCAACTAGTATATGAAAGAATTGTCATTCTATGTGGACAACCATTTGGAACAACACCACCTCAAGGGATCATCCCCACTTTTTCTTTATTAACGTAGGTTTCACAGTAAATTTTTGAACTTACTAAGATCATTCCTTTAAGTTGTTCACAAAATATTCCTTATGAAATTTTCTCTAATGCCAAATGCATCCACATTCTAATTAAAAAAACTTGTCCTCTAGAATTACACTTATCAACTCTGACTATTGTTACTTGTGAGCCAAGAATGACGAACAACATTAAGAAGAGAAGGAGAAATTATCGAATGGGTTTTGAGTTTGTTTTATGAAGATGTTAGTTGGTGATGTTGTTTTGTGTTGTGTGTGGGCGAGGGTGATGTTCAACATCATCCTTTCGCCCGTGTGGCATGCCTAGCTTGCTAGAGGTTGGTAGCTAGGTCCATCACATGGGTGGAGGGTCGATCCCGAGCATCACTTCCCCACACATAACAAGATTTTTTTTTGTTTTTCTTTCATAAGTTTTCTTTTTCTACTTTTTAACTAATTTTTTTTTATATTTCAATTTATTTTAATAAAACATATTTTCAACTTTATTAATTAATTAATATATTATTAATTATATATATATGTGTATTTATATATATATATAATTAATATTTTGTTCAATATAGTTTTTTTATTTTAAATTAATATATATATATATATATTCCAATTTGCTTTAATTTCATGTTTTTCCATTTTTAATTAAATTTTTTATTTTGTTCAATATGACGGGGTAATTTTGAAATTTTAATGTCTTCTATTTTATGTGTGTTGTAACTTTTTTTATCACTTCAATTACATTTTTCATTATAGTTTATTTTGAGCTTTTTAATTTGAAAAATATCTTCAATAAATGTATTTTTTATTTTTCAAAAAAAATGATTTTTTTCCCTAATTATTTTGTTTAATATTTTTTTCCCTAATTATTTGTTTCTTTAATATACGTATATTTTAGCTTTTATATTTTATTATTATTTTTTATATTTATTTTAATTTATTTTTGGTTCTCTTTTTAACTTTACTTTTTGGTTTTTATAGATTTTATTATTTTCTTAATTTTTATTGTTTAAAAACTGAATATTTTAATTAAAATAAAAATAAAAAAATTGTATCACTTTTAGTGTGTTGATAATTTGTGTACATTTAATGATGATTTTGTAAATCATGGTTTAAAAGTATTTAATTATGCCTCATTAAAAATAGTTCAAGTTATTTTAGGCTAAGATCTCAAAAGAGATATACTTATAGATAGAATGACTTTTTAATGTAGGTGTTGATTTATAACATATTTATAATTATGATATTTAGTTTATAATGGAGTAATTGAAAAATATTGAAATTTTAAGTTTTTTTTGTACTCATGAAAAATGTCAGAGTTTAAAGACTTTTCAAAGTCACACTATTTGATCTTTATCACTATGGTTGATTTTTTTTTAAATTTTATGGTATTTTGTGATCATGATTTTGGTTTTGTTAAGTTATGGTATGTTCTATGCTTAGTGCAATTTACTTCAATTTCTTCTTATTAGCCCAATGTCAGTTACACTGTTTAACAATCACATTAACATAAAGTAAAATGCTGATAGAACATAAATAAATCGACAAAAGACAAGCCAAGACAAGAGACACCAGATGTGGTGGCTAGCCAAGGAAAAACCTCAATGTGGGGAAACCCTTTGATCAATTCTTCTATAATATTCAATAATTCAACGGAGAGAGAGAGAGAGAGATAGTACAAATATACAGTTCTGTAATTTTATTATAACAGTAGCAAAACCCTAACCATCAAAGTCAAAGCTGGTCAAACAAATCATATTCGACCTCCAATCAACTCGGTCAATATCCTAGTCAACTCGGCCTCCAACAGCAAGAACAGTCAACCCAAAACAGTTTGAAATTATAATCAAACTTCAATCAACGATGGGCAGATCTGCGATCAACATTTTGATAATCAACATTGGTCAAACCTGAGGTCAAATCACCTCGATTTTCATGCCAAAATCTGTGTCCTTCCAAGGAGAAGCAACCGCACCTAAATTGCAGTCAAAGAGGAGTCCACGCAGGTCAAAGTATCTTTCTACAGCCTTGGTCAAACTTGGTCAACTCAAGCCGAATCACAAATCACTTTGTCCTTCCACACGTGTGAGAAATCTCGCTCCTTATGTGTACCCAATCAAGGAGAGAGAAGAATGTGAGATGAGAGATGAGTGAGTAATGCCACAAGGTGTCTTCTATTTATATGTCAATTTGGGGTTTCGCTGGGGGCGTGCAACACAATTTTACTTGTTGGCCGACCTTGACAAATTGTCAAGTAATACAAATAAATTCATCTCCATAAATACATGTCGGAATCAGATGATCTTTAGATCAATCCTACACCTCTCATCGAGATCCAAGAAAAACATCAGCTGCCATAAATCAGATGACCCACATGGAGTTTGGCCCTAGTTGCCAATTTTAACACTCCCTCTCAACTAGGGCGAACTCCATTTTCCCATCAGTACTATCTATGCCATCAAATGCATTGCCTTACACTGCTCAGCTCTGCTCTGTTGAACTATGAAGAAGAAGAAATGATCGAGGATGTATAATACCATCCTCTACTAACCCGAAGTCAGTCCCAAATAAAAGAGATTGCTCAATAGCGCTCTTACTAACCCTAAGTCAGTTCCAAAGAGTGTGTCATACCACTCTTACTGATCCTAAATCAGTGCCAAGAAAGAGTGAGCTATATCACTCTTACTGACCCAAAGTCAGTTCTAATTGATCCCAGATCAATGTCATTCATTGTAGCATAGGGAGTATAGTAGATACACAATGCGTCCATCGGTACTACTATGGTCCCTAACCCCATTTCCCTACTCCTTGGCCAAATGATAGGTACTTCCCATTAGTCCCAGACTGCATGGGTAGGATTCCTCGACAGGAGAGCCACTCATCTTGTACATGAGTCGACACGGGGTATCACAGGGGAAGGTTGAATCATTCACCCTGTACACAACACACCATTATGGGAGGGTGAGTCGCCCTATGGTCACTTGTCGCTCCAAGCAGTACCCCAAGCCCCTCAGAGCTCCTAGAGCTCAATGCATGCATCATACAGGACCCTCATAAGAGGATCTCTTAACGACTCCCAGTCATTCTCAGAAAGTCAAGAATTTGACCTTTCCCAAGGGCTTCGTCAAAATGTCGGTGACCTGCTCATCTATACTGATATGATGGAGCCATATCCCGAATAAAGTGGTACCTAATATCGATATGTTTGGAGCAATCATGAAATATGGGATTCTCTTATAAACGAATCCCACTCTGGTTGTTACAAAGGATCACGACAGCATCCAATGTATATCCAAACATCTCATTGAAGAGCTTCTACAACCAAACAGCCTCACAAGTGGCCATACTCGCAGCAATGTACTCTGCCTCAATGATGCTCAAAGCCACCAACTTCTGCTTCCTACTCATCCAAGATATCGAGGCAAATCGCAAAGAGAAACAACACCCGAAAGTGCTCTTTCGGTTCACCACACTGCCTACCCAATCAGCATTGGTATATCCATGTAGCCTCACATCTCCAACAGTGTATCTCAACCCATGAGTGATTGTGCCTCGAAGATATCTCATAAGGTTCTTGGCACCAATCCAATGTGAGTGGTGAGGCTCAACCATATGTTAGCTCAACGTGTTGACTGCAAAACATATATCCGAACAAGAGTTTACCAAGAACATCAATGCTCCTATGAGTTGACGATACTCGGTAGCATTTCCCAAAGCAGGTCCAGTAGCACTACCGCTTAACTTCTTGAAGTCAAGCTCCATCGGGGTAGTCACGGGCTTGAGTCCACCATACCGAATCTCTCCAATATCTTCACCACATATTTTCCTTAAGATCAGAAAATCTCCCCTGGCTTCTACCAGACTTCCAGCCCTAGGAAATAGTGCATGAGTCCTAGGTCCTTCATCTCAAACTCGGAAGCCAACTCCCTCTTACATTTGTGAATGAGAGGGTCTACACCTATCAGAAAGAGGTCATCAACATACAACACCAGTATGAGAGGCTTATCATATTCAACCTTAAAGTAAAGGTTCAGATCGGCTTCACTCCAAGTGAATCCCAACTTCATCAGGTAGCTATCAATCCTCTCATACCAAGCTTGGGGTGCTTGCTTCAGCCCATAGAGGGCTTTCTTCAACCTACACACGTGAGATTCCTGATCATGAATTTCAAATCCCTCGGGTTGTTCCACATAGACTTCCTCTTTGATCGAACCATACAAGAACGTGGTCTTGACATCCATCTGATGTAGGTTCCATCCTTGCAAAGAAGCAAGGACTATGATCAAGCGGATGGTGGTGTATTGGGAAACAGGTGCAAATATCTCATCATAATCTATACCTTCCTTTTGAGAGAATCCATGAGCGAAAAAACAAGCCTTATACTTTTCAGCACTTCCATCAACTCCATGCTTTATTTCATAAAGCCATTTCGAGGTGACAACTATTTTGTCTTGGGGTCTGGGGACCACATCCCAGACATCGTTCTTCACGATGAACTCGTATTCCTCATTCATAGCATCCTTCCATACTTGATGCTTCATGGCTTCTTCGAACAATGAAGGCTCATTTTGAATAATCGTGCTCATAACGGTCAAGTATCCCTCATACCTGGTCGTCTTTTACTTTCACGGAAATTCCCTCCAGGTGTAATATGTCCTTCGGCATCATCAAGTGTCCCCCTAAGCCATGAGGGCCTCATCCTAGAAGAGAAAGGCTCTTGCGAAGGGGGGTCAATAGGATCCATAGGTTCTTCCACATCGACCATCGTCTCATCTTCCTTTTCATCCGGATTCCAGATGTCAACTTCTTTAGTTTTCCTTAGAATAGGAAGATTGTCAACCTTGCTAAGAGCCATATCTTTGTCAAATGTGAAATCATGACTAATCTCAACTTCCCTTTGACCAACCACATAGATTCTATAGCCCTTAGAATTTTCGCTATAGCCCACGAAGATTTCCTTCTTTCCAAATGTACCCAATTTTCTCCTTTTCTCTTTCGGCACATGAAAATATACGAGACTTCCGAAAATTGTAAAATGAGAGACATCAGGTTTCTTATCGGTGAACATCTCTTCGGGAGTCTTGGAATCCAATGCTTGATAAGGACATTGGTTTTGAACATATATGGCGGTGTTTGTAGCTTCGACCCATAGAAACTTCGGAAGCCTTTGATCATGGAGCATGGAACGAACAACTTCCAAAATGGTACAGTTCTTCCTTTCCGCCACACCATTCTGTTCAGGAGTGTATGGTATAGTGGTCTCCCTCTTAATGCCATCCTCTTTGCCAAAGTCATGGAACTCATGGGATTCATACTTGGTCCCATTATCAGTCCTTAAGATCTTGATCTTTTTCTCGGTTTAATTCTCAATCAAGGCTTTGAAGTGACGGAACTAGGAGAACACTTCATCCTTCTTTTTCAAGAAGTATATCCACATCTTGCGAGAATAGTCATCTGTAAAAGTGAGATAATATAAATATACTCCTAAAGACTTCACAGGCATCATACCAGATATGTCGGAGTGAACCAACTGCAAAATGTCAGAGGTCTTACTATGGCTTGAGGGGAATGGTCCCCTTTTTGAGCTTTCCTTTGGCACATCTCAGACATACACCTTCATGCTCTATTTTGAACTCGGGCATCCCTGTCAACATTTGTCTCACATCGGGTATAACCTTATAATGAAGGTGGGAAAACCTCCGGTGCCGTTGTTCAGACTGGAGAGATGTGTCGCAAGACATGACTCCCAACGGACTTCCTCCGACTTGATATAAAGAGTCAACTCGAAACCTAAGAGTGAAAGCATCTTTAAAATTATTTTTCCACACACATACCTTACCATCAACGAAGGCCACCTTGTGGCCTTTGTCTTCCATTGTTGAAATGGACA
>APFE031504144.1:249594-260051 GCA_000404065.3 Pinus taeda | reverse complement strand
TATATATCATTTCTGGAGCACTGGATTTAAACGGTTATATATCATATTTATTTCTGGAGCCTTGGACTTAAATGCCTATATATCACGTCTAGATATATATTTATTTATGGAGCATTGGATTTAAATAGCTATATATCAAATATATTTATGGAGCATTGGATTTAAATGGTTATATATCATATCTATTTCTGTAGCATTGGATTTTTCTAACTGAAACTCTTTTGCGTTTGGTTTTTTTCTCCATAAAATATGGAGAAGAGCAATACATGCATTCATTCCGTGCAGGATGCAAGCTTATATAAGAGGTGCTTTGCATTTACACGGTCGAGTGTTGGAAGCATTTCTCAATTCCAAAATAGAGCTTGAATGGAGTATCGTATGCACATTATTGCATGGTTTCTCGTGATATCATTGAGTGATTATAAAGATGGCAACAATTTTGTTTTCATAATATATATATGAAGTTTCCAACTTTCCATCCTCATAAAAGTTTTAGAGATAGGAATGCAAAATAGTGCCCCAGTTTACTTTCAATGATTTTAAAGATAGATCGCTGTTTCCAAGATCTTAGCATCAGTGCTTGACGATCTCCGTTGCTTCAGTTTGGCCCTTCATTACTTGGTTGTTTAGATTGGTTCGATGGATTGGTAGGCGAGATTATTTTAGGGTAGGATTATTTTATACAAAGTGCTTGTTTCCTCCATGTGCTACTTTCGACTTGTTTTCAGCAGTCCCAACAATTTAGAGTTTAATAACTTATTCGATGGTTGTTCAGAATTGCAAATTTCCATGATACCTTATTGTTGTTTTATGTCAGGACCTATTAAACTTATTCGATGGTTGTTCAGACTTGCAAATTTCCATGATATCTTATTATTGTTTTATGTCAGGACCTATGACGCTTCAAGTCGATTGATAGTATTGGCTTGCATTTCGAAGGGGTTTCTTTACACTGGGTTATGCAAAATCTCTGTTATTCTTAGTGTATAATTGAATATCTAGACAGTTGACATGTATACTTATTATCCAAGAGGTTTTTCGACCATTTTACTTCTATATTGACTGTAAAGTTTATCTGTATATGGCAGCTCCTTTGATTTTTTTTAATACAACATTCACTATTGTTTCGACATGTTTTTAAAAGGAGTTTTTGACAACATTGCCTTCTCTATATCATTTTCTGTATGTACTCAATAGTTCTTTTCTTGGCTCTGCAATAAGTTTGTCGACGTTCTTATGGAATTTGGCCTTATCGCCTGAGAGGATTTTCCCGCTTAGTTTTAAAACCAAACTATTTGTTTTATGATTAAATTGACGCATGCATAATGATAATTCCTACTTAGCATCATAATTGTCTGCTCATAATATTAGAGGGTTTGTTCTCTGTGTTTACTAATTTATTATTTGTAAAGAATAAATAGCAGACCACAAAGAAGCCAAACAGTTGATGACCATTGTCACATTCTATTTACTGAGGGGTAATTGAGAGGCATCTTCTCTAGCCTCAACGATATTTCTTTATTTATTTTTATGTTTTTCAGTTTTCAGAAACGAGGTGGGTTCTGTATTTCTGCATGTTATATTTTTATACTTTATGGGCCTAAAGGCAAAAGTTTTTAATTATTCAATGAAGGTCTAGTAAATTAACACTCATGCTCTGTATTTTTTTTTCCTAAGTTGATTTCCTGCCAATTGAGTAGACCCAGAGTATATAATCGCTGGGTTTAAAGCTTTTAATTAGCCATACCATCTATTGGTTTTCTTTCCAAAGCCACAATTATGTAGTCATTTTGGATAAACTGATAAAACAAAATGAGTGAAATACCATTTTTCATAGAATAAATGGCACCGACTCCCTCGCCATGGTAATGCTCCTTGCAAAACCATTTCTGTATAAGTAGAAAGAACTACATTTTTAATATGTCCGATTAATCTCACTAAGTAATCATATTGAGAATAAACAGACATAGGCAAAGTAATTCTATGGGGAGTATAAGAAAAATACTTTACTAATGGAGAAATTGAATTTGGTCATTGGCAGTGAAAACTGAAGAGCGTCGAGAGGTGAGTATCAACAGAGAGATGGATTTCACCGCCAAATACATTGGTAACTCTATTTCACTGTTATCACAAATGAAGAAAAGTAAATTAAGCGAGAATTTCATCGTTTATCCTTTCGAATGATTTCAAGGGATGAGAGCCTGCAAAGAATATTTTTGTTCTACAAAGAATATTTTTGTTCTACAAAGAAAAAGCCCAGTTCGGGAATAATGTATGAGGCATGTTATTCATGTTATTGCATTTGAGAAGAATATAGACATTTAGTTGCCACATGAAAGTGGAATAGTTGATCACTCATGCATTTAGAGCTCCTTTTTTCAGAGATAAACAAATCCTTTGTTTTGTTGTTGGAAGACAAAGTGCTCAACATGGCAAATGCAGGAGTAAGTTGTCTGTTCATATTGGCCCATCGTGATAATGGGAATATATATACTTTGTCTATATATTTCACTATAGAAAACCCATGGACTTGGCATGCTCAGATATAGTAAATGAATATAAATTACAAAATCTGTGAAGCAATTGTTGCGTGCCCGAATGTAACGTATAGATTATTACACTACCTTAATGATCACTGGAAAGCCAGGCCCAACAATGGATATAAATCATTCACAACAGAACTGTTTGGTCCTGGTAACCAAAGCCACCTAACAGTGCAAGTGAAAAGTCTTAGCCTTCTTATATGTTACTTCTTATATGTTACATGCGTTGTAGCTAGGTGACCCGCCTAAGCGAGAGTGGAGGCAAAGTAGCTTACCTGCCCTCACTCTCTAGAATTATTGCAAAGTAGCTATCTGTTGGTCAACAACCCGTGACAAAGAAAGCCAACAAATATGTCATAGACATGATGAGGCAACGCATAAGTTTTGGTGATGAATACTACTTGTGGAGCTTCTTATGGAATAAAGCCTTTGGTGGGAGTGGAAGGTTTTGCTTCAAAACACCGAGTCACATTATAATTTGGCAGCTCTTAGCTTAAACCCCTTTTTATATCCATCCGAGATATAAATATCCGAGTGTTCGTCATCCCTTGCAAACAACTACATAGAGTTGTGTTTTTATAAACTCTGCGAAATGATTTTCATGTTCAAGAGGCTTTTAGCAATCTAGCTCCATCAGCGTATACTTGCTTATTCTCGAGCGTTTGTATTGTTGTTGTCGCAGACCCCGACAGGGACTACCGCCATGGCAGTGACTCCCTTGTTACAATAATTTTTGATAATATTTACCTGAATTAAATTGGCTATATCCAAAAGTAAAAAAAACATAGAATATACTTTATTCAATACCTTTCACATTAATGTATTCTGCATTTTTTTTATCCATAACTAAAGCAAGGTTCTCTACATAAAGTGTTTCATTTATAATTCACAAAGTTCAACTTTTCTATTATTACAATTAAATACATTTCACATAAGTTCTCTATTTTCTTTAGACACGAGGAAAGCAGAGTTCTCTAAATAAAGTGTTTCATTTAAATTCAAGAAGTTTAACTTTTCCATTATTACAATAATTTTTGATAATATTTACATGAATTGAATTTGCTATAATCAAAAGGACAAAAAAACATAAAATATAATTTTTAAATATCTTGGTAAAATATAACACATAAAATATAATTTTTAATATCATGGTAAAATATAACAATATTTTTACTCATATATAGAATGAACTTCATCAAAGTGTAGTTATTAGTCCCTGCCTCTGGCATAGCAGGGACTATAGCATTCGATTTATCGTTGACCGGATATTAGTTCTTTAGTTGACCATAAATTTTGAGTGTTTAAGTAATTTTAACCAAAGTTTATTGCTCGTGATTTCGGTCCAAAAGATTTTAACCAAACTTTCTATTTCACCCTCTTATGGCAGGCGTCTCTTGCCTCGATGTGATTTTAGTGAGGGCAAGTTATTTTAACCTAAGTTTTTTCTTGCACGTGGTTAAACTCTTACACTGGATGTTCTAGTTTATATGTAAGCTGGATCTTCTCGTTTATACATATGCTTAGGCATGTTATCCATCTGTCACTATGCAGACTCGATGCATCAACACTTGGATTTCTCGTTAGATGAAACCTATCCAGGATCCTTTGTTCTGTGTGAGAACCCAGAAGGTTGTCTGTCTGTCGTTCTTTTACGAGCGCATTTCTTTCATTTTCTGGCTAGCTAGATCTATAAGCGGTATCTTGGGGCACAAGAGTGTGAATGAACATCTATATCAGATTCGTTTCACAGACCCCTTAATCTTCAAAACAAACAACATTGAGTTTTGGTTTGAAAATTTGAGAGTGTGAATTGAATTTGTCATTTGAGATTGAGATTATCAGTAGTGGGTGAGGTCTAGTGGAGCTACCCTGCATCTATTATTAGTATAAAACAGGATGGCCTGGGATTTTGGGGTTTTGTGACACAGGAATTGGGTATTAATTTGTATTCAGCAGTCATACAAGAGGACAGTGGAAGAGCATCAGGGGGATGAAGAATCGGAGTTAGTCCGTGGAATCCTCTGATTCCCATGGATATTTAAAGAATAGTCATGCAAAGTTTGATAAATTGGCTGAGGCCCTGTGGATGGGTTGGTGTGCTTTAGCCTGAAACCCCATCTAATTGTTTATTTAATGAAATGATTCTGTAATTGCTTCTGTTTAGCTGGTTCGACAGTTAGTTACAACCGCTTCTGATGTAATTCAGTTGAGGGTATTGTTTTTTTAGTGTTTTACGTTATCATCTCTGTTTTCCATTGCATTCTCAGGAATAATATAGTAAATAGTACTAGTGTTATGTTAGCCTATTCTGCAGTGAACAGTTCTCACATTTTGTATAATTTTTCCATGCATGATTTACCTACCAAAGTTGACTGTTTTTCAACATTTCTTTGATTACCTGCCATCATGAGGTTCTTCTGCAGTAAGCAGTACCAATGACAGCAGTGCACCATTTCTGTCCTCTTCTTACAGAGGAATTCATGAATAAATAGTGTCCTTGAATATTGCAGCAGAAGTGCCCATAACCTGATAGTCCGAGTCTCTCAGAATGCCCACTGTAAGGCGAAGGATTTGGGCCGCATCAATTGCAATTGCCTTTGTGTGCACACTACATTTCCTAGTGTTCGGCCACAGAAAAAATTTATTAAAATATTGCATGCGATAAACTAGTTAAGGAGGAAGGGGTTTCACTTCCGAGATCTTAACCCTGGAGCGAGTTGGGGAAGCAGGGTCGATGTCGTCCTTGAGCAGGGAGCTTGTGTTCCTAATCTTGCAGTTTCTGGATGAGGAGAAGTTCAAAGAAACAGTCCATAAGTAAGCAATCAATCATTTACCAACTCTTAACTCTTTTGTAACAAAATCGGTATGGGCTTCGCAACTTTTCTCATTTCTTCTACCCTATTACCTAAACTTATATGGTAAACGAACATAAACAAAACTTGCTATTTTTCGACAGTAAAATGCAGGGTTTTGAAGCGAATGTCAATTAACTGAAAATAAACCTATGATTTTCTCTGCTGTTATCTATTTAAGAGGAGATAGGATTAATACAGAGATATCCATTTGCTATTATTTTCAATCTCTGGCATAAGATTAATGTGTCCAAAGTTTTGAAGCTCAAACCTGTAAGTTGTTGGATGGAGACATTTTTCATACCAAGTTCTATATACATGCTGCAGACTAGAGCAAGAATCTGGCTTTTACTTCAACATGAAATATTTTGAAGATCAAGTCCAGGCTGGAGAGTGGGATGAAGTGGAGCGGTATCTATCTGGTTTCACAAAGGTTGATGACAATCGATATTCCATGAAAATCTTGTTTGAGATTAGGAAGCAGAAATATCTTGAAGCTCTGGACAAGTGAGTCGTGTCCTCCTTCTGTAGAACAAGTGTAGGAATTAGTGTTTTGTTTGGTTGTCATGTGAACGCTATTGGATAGGTCAGTTCTAATTGCTGCTTGGTTATATTGTCCAGGCAAGATCGAGCAAAAGCTGTGGAAATACTGGTGAAGGATCTTAAAGTATTCTCTTCTTTTAACGAGGAACTTTACAAAGAGATCACACATCTTCTTACTCTGGATAACTTTAGGTCCATGCAACCAGCTACTTCTCCTCTGTTATTTTATCTATTTAATTCGACTAAAAAGTAGTCTTTATTGTACATTGATCCGCCTGGAACCCTATCAGCCATCATTTTTTCTTCCTGAAATACGAGTAAAGAGGGATTTTTCACTTAACGTGCGAAAAGTCAATGCCTTTCCTTATTCTTTGTGGTGTTTTAGTCTGTGAGAAGTCCTGAGACCTTGATTGGTTACACTTGCAGAGAAAATGAGCAGCTTTCTAAATATGGAGACACAAAATCGGCTCGGAATATTATGTTGCTGGAGCTCAAAAAGCTGATTGAAGCTAACCCTCTTTTTCGAGACAAGTTGGCATTTCCCGGTCTTAAAGCTTCACGGCTCAGAACGTTAATAAATCAAAGGTCTATTAGGATATCTTGCTTGGCAAAATTATCCATCCCTTATAACCCCTGCCCAGAACCATGAATATGATATCAAAGTTCTAGTCGAAATTTATGAGGGGTGGATAATTTTAATCATTTTGTCCTGTGTGTTGAGGCATTCTGATTTCTAACTGTATCTTCTCAATTTCTATTTGTGGTGTTCGGGAGTTTTCTACGTACTTTGGATGACTTTAATATGGATTTATGAGGTTGAAACTCTCCCAATAGCCTATGGAAAGTGAAATGAAGTCGAAATGCTATATTTTTTAAAAGGAATTGATCATGTATGATGCAAAATGTAAAATCACTTCAAATTTTTTTTTTTTTTTCAGCCTCAATTGGCAGCACCAACTTTGCAAAAACCCTTGACCCAATCCTGATATCAAGACCCTATTTGTTGACCATGCGTGTGTGCCTTCGAATGAAGCTCGAACTCCTCCTGCAAATAGTTCTCTTCTTGGTGCACTTTCGGAAGGGGGTTCATTTCCCGCTGTTGGTGCACATATCGTAAGTCATGACTACATTAGTTCAGAAATTAATTCCTGTAACTTGTAAATAATTTTGTCGGTTGAAAATTTCTTTGTCCTGGAATTAGCCATTACTTTAACATGCATTCAACTATATTGCAGAGTTACTGTCAATCTAACATGCATTATAAAATTTTAACTGCAGCCATTCCAACCTACAGCCACTCATCCAAGTGCCCTTGCAGGATGGATGGTGAATTCTTTTCCTCCAACTCCACATACTGTAGTGGCTGCCGCACCGTCTTCTCTGGTTTCACAACCACATCCAGGTGAACTGAGATGATCATATTTTGTGTAGTAGATTAAGTTCCATATTTTGGTTTGCAAACATGTGGTAACATGCTTGAATTTAGGTTTTGCCCAGAAAGAGAGATGAGAAAAGATAGCATCTTTCTCAAAGATGATGAGCGTGCCAATATTTAAATAGGATGTAAAATTTTAATTGGTTTTTAGTTAAATGACTTCAGCTGCTTTGCTAAAACACCCAAGGAATCCACCCACCAATAGTAATCCTGGATTGGATTATCAATCTGCAGATTCTGAACATCTTGTGAAACGGATTCGTCCTAGTCAAACTGATGAGGTATGGACACAGGATACAACAGTTTACGCTTTGAGATAGCATCCTTTCTCAAATTTGTCTCTGGGTAACGGAGGGGTTTAGCACGTATTGAAATGTTGCATAAATTGTTTTCTTCTGTAGCTTCCTTAGCTTTCGTTGTGTGTTGGCTAAGATTCCAACGTTATAAAGGTGTTTGTTGGTTACGTTTGTATTGGGAATATTTGATGTAATTATTGATAGATTGTGCTGGCTGTTGAGTCTTCTGTTAAACTTTTCTCAACTTTCAACGAGTGGCGTTGGAGGACTATAGAGATCACTCACCTGTGTGTTAGTCAAGCACATGCACATACACAGACTTAGAGCTGCTAGATGGGTTTCAGCAGTGTGTTAAGTGTCTTGTGTTATTATGGAAATCACTAAACTGTGTGTTAGTGCACATGCACACACACATACTCAGAATTGCTTTATGGGTTTCAACAGCGTGTTAAGGGTGTTGTGCTTTTATTCCAAGATATCACTAGACTTATTTTCATCTCCATTCTGTAATTGTAGGTGTCCTATCCAGCTTCAATTCATCCTCCCAGCATGTACCTGCAAGAAATTCCTAAAATTGTTTCAACAAGAACCTTTAACCAGGGTTCAAATGTTATGAGCATGGATTTTCACCCACTGCAGCCAACGATACTACTAGGTGATCTATCTCTAATCTCTGAAATATTTTGTTCAATGTGGCCCCAAATATTCATTATATTGGGTGTACACATTGATTTATCTGTATGTCAAAAGTGTCTCGTCTTTTAAAACTTGAGCAGTGGACTTATCTACCTTATCTGCCAGTTGGAATGAATGTTGGCGATATTGGAATTTGGGATGTTGGTTCACGTGAAAGATTGGCTGTCAGAGCCTTTAGTGTATGGGATATCTCAACTTGCTCGATGTCACTGCAGGTATGCCCGTCTCTTTTATGGGATTACATTACTTTAAGTTATTTATTAATTATTGAAATTTGTTGTAGAAGCATAGTTTCTGGCCTATTGGCTTCTTGGTGCTAAACCTGCTAATTCAAGGACTGATACCTCTTCCATACTGCACTGTCACAGCGTTTGTATTGTATTGTCCCTGCATACCCCGGCAGGGACTACCGCCACGGCAGTGGCTCCTTGTTGAATAATGAGTTTCTTATTATTTATTTTTTTCTTTAGTATAGTGTGATGTTCCTTCGACAATGATAACATATAATATTTCAATTTATTTCCTTGCAAGTTAAATATCGAATATTATAGTATTTTAAAACAATGACCCAAATGTCTTAGGAGAATTATTTGGAAATTTGATAGTAAGTAATGTAGCCTTGTAGGAGTTTTTTTTTTGTCAATTTTGAGTAAATTGAGAATATGTTTCTAACTAAACTCATATGTAGTTATAATGGACTCTTCATTCAATATTCTATTTTTAAATGATTTTTTATTTATTTTACTCTTTAAAATTATGGACTCTCATTCAATTTCTATTTTTAAAATGATTTTTTTATTTATTTTACTCTTTAAATTTTAGCTTTATGAGATTTCTCTAGGTATATAATCAACATATTACACAAATATTTACTTAATTATATAAGATTTATGTTTAAAATTATAATATTCACTTTAATTATTATATAGAAATTATTCAGATTTATCAATTTATCATGTAAAAATTATTTACATTTATCAATTGTATCAATTTTATATTTAGATGGAATACATTTATTTATTTAGGTAGAATACATTTATTTTAAAAATTTGTAAAGAAATTTCTATTTTAACACAATTATAAAACTTTTAACTAGAATGTTAAATTATTTAGAAAACTTACAAAATTGACTTTTTGGAATGTTACTTTCAATAATTTCTTTGGCCCGCTTCCTGCAATATTTTGTTTTCTACAACTTTAACAATAATTTCTTTCGCTAGAAATGTTCACAATTATCAATCCCTTGATAGTCAAACCTTTTCTTCTCTTAAAATCCATCATCCAATCATGTTGGAGAAACCACTCTCTTTGTCTATATTTTGAATTTTGTATGGATTTATAACACTACATTCTTTTGCTTAGCATACTAATTAGCATTTAAAACATGTCGATGATTTTAGTGGGATTGCTTAGCATACTAATTAGCATTTAAAACATGTCGATGATTTTAGTGGGATTCAATCAAAGATGATTATTCTTGGTCCTAAACTTGCATTTTCTTCTTGAGCTTAATAAATAGATTATTTGACTCTATTTTTCTTAATGTAACTATTTGCCTATGGTTATTGAAAGTTTCCAATCTTATCATATAATATTTTTAGGTGTCTTTCACTTATATTAAGGAGCTATGTATATATTTTGGGTCTAAGCTATGTCTTAAAGCTTCTTTCCCTTGGCTAATAGCTTCCTTTTCTTGAAGTTAAGGAAACTGGTTAACAGTAGAAGATCTAGAGGTATCTAGCAAGAGCGAGAGCATGCCCCCTTACAGATCACCAATAGTTAATTTCAGGTGGCATGAATTTCTTTGAATAATAATAATAAGTCGAACTACATTGCCAAATAGTAGCTAGTGATGACTACCACATGACTAGTTTAAAAACTAAATTATAATAGATTTCCCAAAATCACAAAAAATAATGTAAATAAATATAAATATAATTAAAAAATCATTTACACAATTTATAAATAAATAAACATTAAATTTCAATAACAATAATACTAATACTAACTTAATTAAATAAAATTTAATATATTTTTCCTTTATCAAACCTACTCTAATATTTCTCTCAATTAAATAAAATTTAATATATTT